>PNEQ01012137.1:96892-132970 GCA_003012365.1 Medauroidea extradentata | reverse complement strand
TTGCACAGATAAAAAAAATATATCAGCCAGAAGTAGCATAAAAAATAAATAAAAAAGAATCTGCCGACCCAGGTTGTTTGACATTCTTTCTTTTATAGTTCTCCCGTTACAGTGATAATTTCCTCACTACCCCCTCCTGTAAATTGATACGTAAATCAGTATGTATATATTGCCGCTTCTTTTGCTTGTAGAAATGATAACGTACTGGTTTCCTCACGTTTCTTGTGATTAATGACTGATTACCTCACCTCCCCGGACGCCCCTCGATAACACGGACAAATCCTAACTCGGATAGCTTCTCCCCACTTTTAGTCAGAGTTATCGAGGGTTCACTGTATATAGGCACTTGAACAGTAAACTCTAAATTAACCATGTTAGTTGTGGCGAAATTACAACTGAATTAATAATTGTCCAATACTACCTAACTTAGACAACCAAATTTACAAATTGTTAGCCATGAAAAAAAAAAACATTTCAGACCAATTCTGAATATACACACAACACACACACACCATACACATACACAACACACACACCACACACACAAGATACACACAACACACAAACCACACAACACACACAACACACACACCACCCACACACACACCACACACACACACACCACACACACACACACCACACACACACACACCACATACACACACCCCACACAACACAACACACAAGATACACACACCACACAATACACAAGACACACACACCACACAATACAACACACTACACTCCTCCACAACACATAATTATATGCAAGCAAGAATTTTAACATTGCTGTATATAAAACTAACATCAAATAACAAATGTAACGGTGCTCGATACAAGCTACGTAACTCTGGCCACCCCTGGCGAGATATGGAAGTTTATGCCTGCTATCAACATGGGTGCTGGACTTCAACTATCTTTTTTCCTCTATGCCGGCCACTAGTATAAAAACAAAGTCAGGTGAAATAAAGTAACACTAAAAGCCGATTCCACAGTCATATTGAGTAAATTCTAAGGCCTCTCCAAGTGAAATGTGATAAATTTACATCGAAGGGACAAAAAGTGAGTGAAATCTAAGGAAAAACTGAAGAATTCTCTAGATGATGTCAGATCTTCCTTAAAATTTTCTCAAGCTGAAAATCAATCATGGAGACCATAAACAGAGGTTAGAATGCCACACGGGGGAGAATGATATATTTATTTTGAATATATTGGTAATATTTTAGAGAAGGAACATAACCATGGTGTAAAGGAAAGACCTCACTAACAAGACATAATTTATATTAGTATTACATTTTTACACAAAGTGATGTTGAGTTGCTAATGGCAGTTTTGTTTTCAAACAAAATGGTTATAATACCATTATTCAAAGAAAATCATCAACATATTTTTAAAAATTATATTTTGAATTTTTCAACTTTACAGTATGTGAAACACTAAATATAAACTATCAAATCACCAGTTATGTAAGCTTCGATCAATATAAATAGAAAATAAATTACAATTTAGCTAGATTTGCAACTCAAATATTGTGGTAACACTTCACTTCAACTGCAATATCCCAATTTCCTGACTGTACAATGCAAAAGAAAATTTCAAAGATTTTAATCAAGTTCTGCTAAATTTCACTTTAAGATTTTCCTCACATGACTCTGTAATCCACCCTAATAGGCATCTTAATAAAGTCAGGTGAAATAAAGTAATACTAATAGGCAGCTACTGCACACTGTGCCATACTGCTGAAGGCTTACCAGTAGAGTGTCGTTCTCCTTTAGCTGATGAGAGTAAAATACAAAGTAGTAAACAACACAATTCTATGGATAGCAGGCCATATTTAAAGAGAATTTGCAGCTTACACACCAATTTTCAACAATTAATTTGCAAAGGTTTTTTAATATTGCAATGCAGGCATGAGATGTTTCCTTTCAAAATAATGCTGGCATAAAAGCATTCATGCATGAAGTATAATGAATTAGTAACACACTTATTCATGGATTTTATGTTTCTGCCTGGTGACACTAAAATAACTATTTATATTTTTATAACTTGCCTGACGGACAGGTAAAAATTATGTTTCAGTCTCTAGAACAACTTAAGAGTCCACTGCAAAAAATATGAATATCATGCATTTGTGGAAAATGAGTTAATGAAACAGATGTGTACGTACAAATGTGTAGAGTACCATAAACCATTATCCACAGCAAAAAGAATGATAGTTACATTTTTATGAAGCACCAAAGATATAGTGTACAGCACAAAAAGGGAGAATGTCACTAGTTACTGCAAGAAACGGCAATGTCGTCTATTTGTATTAGAATAAATATGCCATTCCGAAATAACCATAAAAAAAGAAACAGGAGCATAGTTTATCTGTTTAATACAGTTGATAACATAATTGTAACACATAAATGAAAATAACAGTCAACATTATTATTTTTATAATTAAAAAACAGCTTAGATTAAAATGTTCAACCTATAGCAAACAGCTAAAAATAGTTCTGAAGCTATCTACTTTGCATGCTGCTTTGCTTTACTTGACAGCACATTTTGCCTCTGTTTGTGTAAGTGACTTCTGGCTAAAACATATCGTGCCATGGCGATGCACAATACCAATACAAATGAACAGCGTTTTTGTCGTGATTGGCACAAGTTATTTCATTGTTGTGTGATTTACTGTTACTTATATATTACGTAAATAAAGTAAGGCCTAAGCCTTCTAAAAATGACAGAGTGACAGTCCATGTGTGAAAAATATTAAATCGTGTACAAGTAAACGTAAACAGTATGGTAGAACTAGTGATATTATGAAAAAGTTAGTTATCTTCATATGAAACCGGACCACAATGCCAATGTCAGCATCATAAGTGTTTTGAGGTTATTCCAGAACATTATATTAATCCAATAATTGCATGCTTTCTCATCTGTAGACGAGCAAAATGCATACCTATGTTATTCAGCAACGTAGACCAAGAAACCCAGAAGAAAACACATCATTCCATGATAATGCTTATTCATATAGGGTTAGAATCATGGACAAAGATGGTAACAAAGACATACCTGTTTGCTAAAAGGAATTCATGTCTTTGCATGACACCTCCAGAAAATGCATTCAGTATCTACAGAAATATTTGAAAACAACAGGTATGGGGCCGAAAGATGTGTGAGGCAAATATGATCACAAACATTGCAGACCACCAGATGTCACTGATTGTGTAGTGAACCACATAAGCTCATTCAAGGGATGTCAAATTCATTACAGTAGAAAGAAAAGTGATAGGATTTACCTGCCAGATACATTAAACATTACAAAGAAAAAAAAACTGCCACTTGTGTCTTATAAATACTACAGAAGAATCTTTAATACAAGATTGGGTATCCATGTAGTGACACATGTAGTTCATGTGATAAATACCAAGTGGATGTAACGTACCTTAAACACACTTTGTCCGATTCATCCTTAGTAGTTAACGAGGAACAAAAAATTGAGAAGCAGATCAAGACAGCACAGGTGGAAAATTAAGTCCATAAGCGTAAAGCAGAAGTATTTTATGATTGAATGCGAAGAGCAAGAAAAGAAAGCACGAAGAGTGAATAGCATGAAGCTTTGATTTTCAGAAAAACTTACCTGTGCCAAACCTCACGACTAATGATGTGTACCTCAGAAGCCAAACATAATTTTATTCATTTAACACCCACACTTTGTCTACAAAAATTCAGTTTTCTACTACTATCCAGAAGCGATAGGAAAAGAGGGTTCTGATGAAGTTGCATCTCTCCATCACTTTTATCTTTTATATTCTGGATCCCCAAGTGAAATACCTGGAGTTGTTTTGTGACGGATGTGCCGGATAAAAAACGAACTTTACTGTAATCAGGTTTTCACATTATGTTGTGCATGCTGCTCGGAGACTGAATCACATTAAAGTAACATTTCCAGTTCATGGTCATTCTTATTTAGAATTGTGATAAGAACATGGCTCTCATAAACCAGAAGAAATAATGAACATGGATATGGCCTCGTCTCAGATTAGTTCCATTAGTGCCACATCACATGTAGAGCGAAGCGCAGTTTGAGAAAATATGTGAATAACCAGTAACTCATGTACCAGCTGCAAACAACTAGCATAAACAAGTAAGTGAATATAGTGAATCTCTGTGTCGTAATTTTTTGTTTATTTTAACCTCGTGTCTGAGCAGGATGTTACTCTAGAGATACATTTGTCTCCAAGTGATACCATAGTTAATATAAATGAAGCAAAATATGAGGCTGCAATACACAGGTATATCCAGTGTAACCTCGTCAGTGCAGACTTGAGCCGAGTGATACTACAAGCGATCCCCCTTCTGGACGGTGCACCTACATTACATGAAATTTGCACGCAATATAGACATAGCCAAAACTCTCCGCAGGAAGCAACTGACCCACAGGAAATTTTACGAGTGATGTGACACCTTATACCTCCCGTCGTAAGCCCACTTAAATCACAAACTTGCCCAAAAGCCGGGCCATTACAGAAGCTCACTGATGAGTGGCTGATAGTGTCTCCGCTAGAAAACGGAAACTTATGAAAAAAAATTCTAGGGAAGTGGTGTAGCATGAAAATTCTGTCCTTTGAAATTATTAGAGTTCATACCTGTTTCAGATTGACTGCCATTTATAAAAAATAGGAGAGTTATCTAATGTAACTGCTTGCAGCATGCATCCCAAGTATCATGGTCTATTCTAATGCAATGGGTAAGCAACTAAGTTAAAACATTTTCCAAACAATAGCCAAAAAGACTTTTCTCTTGGCACCCAACATGGGGCAACCAAAGAGTTGGAGAGTACTAGGATCAAGGACAACACATACAAATCACTATATAGTTCACAGTCAACTTAAACTTTGTGGCTCCTGTATATCCCAAGAAAGATGAATCCAGAGGATGGAGGGATCCACAATCTCTGCGCCCACACGGCATGTGCTTGAAGGTCATAAATGAATAGCTGCACCCATCGCTGTCGCAAATTCAATCACTGTCTAGGCTGGGAGGATATCCCACGAAATTTAAACGGGCTAGAATACAGGTGCTAGGGTTGAAATCAGTAGCAGCAACATTTTGCACACCTCCAATGTACAGGACATGGGGAGTTCCACATTCAGTACTACTCCTACCCAACCCTCTAATCTACCATTATCGGTGCCATACTTAGTAATCATTGAATATCCAGAAAAATATAGTGTTGCTTTTATTGTCAACTTCAAAACTCAAATGCATAGAATAATAAAATGTCAGTAAATAACGTAATATGAACCAACAAAATAATGTAAGCATAGTTACTTACAAGGGCATGAAGGTTCAATGAGGTTGATTAGTTACTTCTGCAAGCTTTCATTGGTTGCAAAATTGGCTTTCTTCAAGAAGCCCATAGCTGCATACCTGTTGCCTAGGCTTCACCACCATCAGACTATCTAATGTCTCATTAGACATGGATGATCTGTCACCCGATTCTTTGAACCTATCATTACTGGAGTATTATCAGTGCCAAAGGACATGTAGTTTTGAAGAGGAATATTGCGTGACTGCAAACACTGTATGATCAAGCTTGCAATATTAACCCCTGCAGAATCTTTAGGCAGCACAAGGACACAAAGAACTGAGCCTTCTACCAGGAGTGTTTCACTGTTATAACAACTAACAAAAAGATACAATTTTGAATCATTGTCATTGCTACCACTTGTGAAAACTGCAAACACCATTATTTAATGCTTGTTCTTTTCAACAATTGCTGAAGTTTTCGTAAGTCTACTACCAAATTTTTTGTGATAGTGCTACCTGGAAATATTTTCTGGAAGAACAATCCAGCATGATCTGAAAAGTTAATTGGAAGATTATGTTCTGCGATAAAGGCGGTAAACAAGCACTCAGCATTTGTAATACTTTCTTCTCTGCCGCTTGCATAGTTACTACAAAAGATTAACTTCTTGTTTGAGTTAACTCAACATACATTGTCTTGACATTTCTCAGTCTGAATGTGTTTAAGCACGTCTTCTCTTCCCCCGCATGACACCACAAAATCACAAAGAGACAGCAAATAAAAAGCAAAATGTTCTCCCTTCTTTGAAGGTAAGGTGCTTAGAAACAACATTGTTGGCTTTTTGAAAACAGTCAAGTTTTTTACCACTTTCTTTTCTGCCATGTTACTATAGAAAATCTTCACTCACTGTTTTTTTCCATGCAGTCTATAATTAAACACTTCCTAAGTCATAAAAGACGACTGGCTGGTACCCGGACCACATCATTCCATCAGAATACTTTGGGAAGCCACATGAAAACCCAATGATATTCCTGGACGAATGCCAGGAGTGCGAAACCAACTAGATACTACAAAACCACTGGGTACAGTGCCTATGATGTCAGTTAAAAGGACCCGAACATGTCTGATGGCAGAAGTATGGCAAGCATAACACCACCTGGGACAGCTGAGGAAAGATCTAACCATGCAGTTTTCCAGACCACAAATCATTGACCATCTCACCTGGGATACATATACATATATAGCACCACCCAGGGTCTACACACAGATAGAGAGGTCTTCATTAGGCATAAAGAAGAGATTTACGACAGTGTATATTCAGAAAGAAGAGAAAAACACTGCATCACTGACATACTAGGTCTGATGAAGGTATCCCTAAGGCCATTTTTATAGAATCCAACACCAAGCTCACTGTAAGATCTCATAAAAATAAGTGAAGATATTTTGGTCAGTGCTTAACGTCTAGGATTTACCGCTGGTGAGGAGTGACATGGTGTATGGAGCAGCACTGGAATGAACGGAGAGGGGAAATTGAAGATCCACAAGGAAACCTGCCGACCACAACATCATCTGGCATGCCTTGTTGGAAGGCCAGTGATTTGACCACTTGGCCACCGCAGCACCCTCATAAAAAGAGCCAAGGGCATTAATGTCAATCACATTTTAGGTAGAGGTCGAGCTCCCACCACCCAGGGAGCCACAGCCGCCTCCCTACACACACTTCGGGACCCACCGCCTAAACCACGAGCAGCCTAGACGCCCGCTTCAACCAAATGTTGGTACTGACCTAGATACAACTTGCATAGGGACTGCAATTCCTATAGTGCAAATTAGGGAGCTTGTCACCACTACTGAGGAAATACACTGCTAAACCCCGTTTTGAAACCAGCATGCTGGGGGCCACTCCAGATCCGACAACTCTGTAGCTCACAAAAGGTCTTAAGTCTCAAAATGATCACTCTACATCTCACCATACCACAAATTAATGTTGAGGTCCAGAGAAGGGAAGTACTTGCCACCCTGGATATACAGCTGTCACAGTGAACTTTCTTAGGATCAGCATCTTAATCCCCAAACAGAAAGAGACAATAAAAACAGACAAGACAGTACAATTAGTGCAAATAGGCCAGTACTTACAGCTGATGGAAGAGATCCAACTACCACTGACTACATTATCAAGGACTACTACTACCACCTTCCTTGTATTAGAAGTACTGCACCATAAACTTCTAATGGGAGAACTTTGGCTCACTGAGAATGATTCTATATTAGACTGCGTACATCAGCGAGGGTGTCCAGCAAAAGTGATATTTCAAATTCCAGTACATTTCCCTTACATTTCCCACATTTCTTAAGAAATTCCTGTACAGTGCTTTAAAAGTGATACAATGTTAACTTGTGCTACCCAAGCAGACTGATGTTAACCATACAATTCTTATGTTATTTATAGACGTGGCGAAGGTGTATAAAAATATTATTTGTCTAGTATTTAATTAAAATACTTTCCTTCACACATATTGGTAAATTTATTGAATTATTGAAAGTCCTCTTTTGTTGCATCTGAAGGTTTAGTCCATGTGAACAACACAGAAATGCATATTAATAGAATTGTGGGCTTAATTTATAAAACATGAGGGACCAGCACAATATTATATTTATTATGGTTTATACAGTCGTAAATCAGACACGTTTCTTGGAAAAATATGTACATGCAATAAAATGTAATAATTAAATAAGCTATAGGCCTGTTATCCCCATGATTTTTCACTTACCTAGCCCTAGGCCATTTGGAATAAAGTGAGCACTAAAGATTTAACCTTTGAAAAAAATCACTAGCCGTTACCGCATATAAGTCAACATTAACAACAGTTACATTATTGTTTGTATGGCTGGTAACGAATAACTGCATGTAGTTCAGTGTATTTTCTTATTTGAATACAGCATTAGTGAAACAACATCATTTGCAAACGACCTCTCTGTATTTACTATACTTGAAAATATTTATTTAAGTTCTTACTGACATACCTACTGACTGTATAATTTTATTTAATAAGCGGCAGCACAAAGTGACGCAACCGAGTCGATTATCGTTGGCACATGCCCCTAATGCTTCGCGCCACAGAGGTAGTATAAAATTTCACCGACAGATGGCATCAGAGTTGGAAGCGAATTGCATCATTCAGTTTGTTTGTCCGTTATGTAATGAATATCGGTTTATGATAAACACATATAAAAGTATTAGAAGTGACTGTTCATGAATATCATGAATAAATTATGTGAAGTCATTAGTAATGTAAGTTGTTATGTTTTATGATCGCCAGCCTGAGTATCTGGAGATAGAAACAGCATTTTTTCCCTTGTTTCACACATTAAGAAAATATGTTATTTATTGTTTATCTTTACGTGCATCGTCGTAGTTCATTACAGTACGCTGATTGCTGACCGGAACTTGAATTCTTGAGTTGCGTGTGTGTTTTTAGTGGCGGTTTTAATTTAAAAGTTTGAATATACTGTGAATGCATTTACGAGATTCGTAATGGTAATAGTGCCGTTAGAGTAGACATAGAGAAACCAGTGTTATAAGACGTTTACTCGCAAGTATTTGTAACTAAGATTACTACTGAGTATAACACATATCCAACATCCGTGCATTTAATGAGTATATATTTTGTGGCTAAAATTTATCGGAGTAGTGTAATGTAACTGTAAACATTGTACAAGCCTATGTAAATAAAAGCACGTGGCAATGTTGATGTTTACATGTAGCAGAAAGATAAAAACTGGCAGAAAATGGAAATAAATCAGGGCTTTTCTGAGTGCTCACATTATTCTGAATCACCTATACAACAGTTAGCTAAATTAATCTACGTCACATTTTACGAAACAACATACTGTACATAAAGTATAGGTGATTCAGAATAAATGGGCACTAAAATAATCCCTGATTAATTTCTATTTTCTGCCAGTTTATATCTTTCCGCTGCATGTAAACATCAACATTGCCAAGTGCGTTTATTTACATAGGCTTGTAAAATGTTTACATTTACATTACACTGCTCCGATAAATGTTATCTACAATATCTACTCATTAAATGCACGGGTGCTGAATATATGCTATACTCAGTACTAATCCTAGTTATAAATACCTGCGAGTAAACGTCTTATAACACTGGTTTCTCTGTGTCTACTCGAACGGCGCTATTACCGTTTCGAATCTTGTAAATGTATGTACAGTATATTCTAACTTTTAAACTAAAACCGCCACTAAAAACATACATGACACACGCAACTCAAGAATAAAAATTCCGTTCAGCATACTGCAATGAACAATGACGTATGTAAAGCGAAACAACAAATAACGTATTTTCTTAATGTGTAAAACAGGAAAAAAAAAATGCTGTTTCCATTTCCAGGTAGGCTACTCAGGCTAGCGATCATAAAACAAAACAACTTACAGTACTAATTACTTCACATAATTTACCAATGATATTCATAAACAGTCACTTCTAGTACTTTTGAATGAGTTTATCAGAAACCCGTATTCATTACACAATGGACAAACAAACTGAATGACGCAATTCGCTTCCAAGCGAAAACCTACTCTTGATGCCATCTGTCGGTGGAACTTTAAACTACCTCTGTGGCGCGAAGCATTAGCGGTGTCTGCCAACGTCAATAAGCTCGGTTGCGTCGCTTTGTGCTTGCGCTAATTAAATAAAATTATAGTCAGTTGGTATGTTAATAAGAACTTAAATAAATATTTTAAAGTATATTAAATACAAAGAGGTAGTTTGAATTTGATGTTTTTTTGCTAATGCTGTACACGAAACTACATGTAATTATTCGCTACCAACCATACAAACAATAATGTAACAGTTGTTAATGTTGACTTATATGCAGTAACGGCTAGTCATTTTTTTCAAAGGTTAAATCTTTAGTGCTCACTTTATTCCGAATGACCTATAATATTCGGTACAGGACACAAGTGATGGGATAAACATTTCAATTTTTAATTATAACCTAATTACCTTGAATATATTAATTCGTGTTTCGCATCTATATTTCATAATTGTAGGCACAACAATTTAATCCTTGTTATTTTCACTGTTTTTGCTCCCGATAAAATTAATGCTGCAATTTGCCATTCATTCCTATTTTTTCATACAATGCACGATGAAATTTTCTGCTATTTCCAGCGACAACAATTGAGTTAAATCATACATCACAACTTCACCGGAGTCGCAACTATAATTGTACTTATTCCTTGCTGTCGCAAAAAAAAATTTAATCTTCATTTATAATTCTAATATTAAACAAGATAAAACATTACCTAGTACCATGTGAAAACAGGATAAAAAACACACTCACTAAAACTAAACAATCGCCCGCCATTTTCTCAACTACTTCGATATACTCAAATCTCGCTTTCACTGTCAAAAATTGATTCTGTCGATTCTCTTGCAATCGATTCTCGAATCGAAGGCATTATTTACTACGGAAAACATTAATATTTTTGTAATTTCGCACAGGATGCGACTTTGCGATTTTAAACAGAAATTGAAAAATTTGTGACTTTACGCATCACGAAAAACACTTGTCTCTAGAAACAGCTAAAATTGCAGCTGTTAAAGTGCCTCCCAATTTATTGATGACTGACAATGAAACAATTGGTGGCAGAGAAATTTCCGCAGAAAAGAAAAATTTCAAGTACATTTCCCGCACATCCCCGAACCCGAAAAATTCAAGTACAATTCCCATACTTCCTGCAATTTCCTGATCGCTGGACACCTTGATAAGTGTATCCTTCAAGGGCAAACCACTAAACATACCCTGCACTGAGATCTACCAAAAATTGTCCCCATTCATTAGACCATCCACACCAAAGATATTAACTCACAACTGCCAGAGGCAGAATTCATAGAGATAGCCAGGCTACTAAATCAACGCAAGGTCACATTTCAGTTTGGAGGCTTTCTACCTTAGACAAAAAAAGGCCCCACACGACATAACATTTCAACACTCAAGACCAATTTATAATTTACCAGGATCTATCTCTGAGAATAAGTGGAAGGTAATGAGAGAAGAAAGCATTAATATACTACAACAATGATTCACAGAGCATGAAAAATCCCCATGTTAACTTCAGAGTGGTGTTGATCTAGAAGAATGACGAAGACATCAGCTTCTGCACGGATCACTAAAACTCCCATTAAATCAAATCATGCTTCCAGTAGCCCCCATGCTATTTATGTAATGAATCTATTGAGCAGTCCAGAGGAAGTGAAGATATTCCCCATCCTAAATACGAGCAGATACTGGTGCACCCCCATGCTTGGATATACAAATCTTTACCTCGCCTAAAGGAGAACAGTACCAGTTCCGAGCAATACCTTTTGGCCTGAAGATTGCTCCAGTAACTTACCATAAAATGATGAACCACACAGTGCTGGCTTAATACCTAGGCCAATTTTGTATAGCATATCTAGGTGACATATAACTGTGAATTCTCTAGATTTGCGTACCTACCGGGAACACTTGCACGAGTTTTGGAGAGACTGGAGCTCAATGGGCTCACAGACAAGCTCGATAAGTTCAACTTCTTCAAAGAGACCCTTCAAAATCTGGGCCACATAGTAACCCCAGAAGTGAATATCCTACAAATGGAATAGTCGGAGATTTTCAAAGCCGAACTACCTAGAAACCTTGGACAACTACATCAGTTCCTTGGACTGTCTTGTTGGTTAAGAGACTATGTGCCCTAATATTGTGTTATACATTGGACCCTTGAACTGTCAAATTAGCTCCAACTGCAAGTGAGTGTGGGGTCATATCGAAAACCAAGTTTTCTAGGAGCTACAAGCTCAATTTAATGAATTACCCATGCTTTACCTGCCAAATCCAGATGCCCCCATCATCCTCCAGATGTAGCAAGTAGAGTAGGTCTTGCTAGTTGTCGTATACCACAAAGATAGTCAAGGTCAGAAACAGGTCGTTAGCTTTGCCAGCACCCTGCTCAACAAGACAGAATAGAAATATGACGCTCATGAGCAGGATAGCCTAAGCATAGTATGCGCTATCAGAAAACATGCTACCTCCTGTAGGATTGACCCCTTATGAGCAGTACTGACAATAAGGAGTTACAATTGTTAAGAACCTCCAGCTCAAAGAAAATAAAATAAGCCCGTTGGGCCATGCTGTTGCACCAATAGGAAGATATTCTGACTCCAGTAAGCCTAAAGCACTCTAGCATTGCCTACAAAAAACCTCCTTCATAACGACCTCATGCACTTCACGCAAGAGCAACAATTTGATCCAGAGATTCGTCATTTACTTGCAGGCAAGACTACAAATTATTGTGAAGACCAAAATCTGGTTACAATGCCACCCACAGTACATCTCTGTGATCCACATTCCTTACAGCTCTCCCTGTGCTAACACTTTCATGGCCTGACCATGTCCACATCGGTCACCCCAGCATGGAAGAGACTGTAAGCTAAATCCAGCAATGCTATGCATGGAGAGGTGCTACCAAGGACATCTATGAATACGTGTCAAAATACACTTTATGCCACAACTCAAATCAGAAGCACTCCCTGAAGACCCAAGACAGCATGGGTTAATATCACCCTTCAATCATGTGGGCCCAACCCAAAAGTACTGCTGGTCACTGCTCCATTCTGGTGGTTATCAATTAGTTTTCATAATGGGAATGCTGTATAAAAACCATTATCACTAAATACCAAGAATTTTTTTCCAACTGGGTTACACTTGCAGCATACTTACAGACAATGACGTGCAATTTTCAAACCAACTGTGGATGAGAGTTTGCCAGCAATGGAAAGAGAACTCTGAACTACACCCATCTACCACCAACAAACCTATTCCACGGAGTGAAAGAATCAGGAATTGAAGAAGGGAATGAGGATCCAGGCCCAACGAGACAACCAACACTTTGAAAAATCCCTACCCACAATCCTCTTCAGTCTTTGAACACTCCACAGCTAGCAGAATGGAAATGGGACATAACACCCTCCACCCATCTGTCTTCTCCCAGCATTACACGAGAGGCTCAACTCTTCATTACCAAGGCCATCAAGCACAAACAAACCTACATTAACTGATATTCCCTAGGTGAAAACAAATGAAAACAATACTTCCTTGAATGCCAGGTAGTCTCCATTAAAACCCATACCCTCACCAATAAGAGAAAACACTTTCATGAAGGCTTGGCCCCCTCAATGGTAGGAACCTACACCATCCTACAAAGGAGGGGTCACAAAAACCGGTCCCAAGATGAAAATGGACTGTCAAGAATGTGTACAGCACTGCATTGAAATCAGCACTCACCCAAGCGATTCACCAGATGATATAAATCTACAATTCCTGCACCACCAATGCAGCCGAGACAGGTCCATATAACAACATGACGTTCAATCCTGACCACTCAGCACTACCATGGCAGCATCACAAGTACCTTCACCATGGCGGGAACCTACAAGACCAAAGGATACAGTATGAGACCTCTGTGAATGCTACCATCTTGCTCCCAGCCTCAACCCAACCACCTCCTTCCAGCACCTAAACGCTGGATGGAACCATGATGAGCGTCACCGACGGACCTGTCTTAGCAGGAATGGCTGGGTCACCAACATTGAACCTTGGACACCAACTCCAAACTTCGTTGCAATCCGCGGACCATGCACAGCCTAGTAACTCTAGTAGCAGTGGGCTAAGCACCGCAGCCCTGAGCTACCCCGGATCCCAACTCTCCAGCCGATAGCATGTGCTATACTCTAGTTCCTAACAATCATGCTACCAAGGTTCCTTTACAACGAGCTGGTACTAATATCCACCTACAAGATGGCAGTTGCCCTGGCACTCCTACCAAGGCCACTTACAGGAGCAACAGGGCCACGACAAGGAGACTCAATGAAGAGCACCTATTGACCAAATCTACTTGTGGCCAATGCTGGGTGAGAGTGCTCCCCAGGAAACCAAAGACTCTTACCAAAAAAATTATGCGTAATGCTTGAAAGTTGCATAATAGTTCTCATCCAAATGTGTAGTTAGCTGCGGAAATGAACCTATGGTCATGGCTAGGAAAACCCAGCACTCCATGGGCCTATCGCTTCACTTTCCTGCAGCAGGGGGGAATTGACACATTTCAGTTATGCCTAAGCTGTTTTAACATCATACATTCTGCCGCAGATTGCATTTCATTTCTCATTCAATTTAGGATAGGATATTCACTTACAATAACTGCCTGATGTCACAATTTAATGTTTTACGTCTTATTGCTTGACTTTGCATATTGTTACAGACACAATTATATTATAAACTGATGTCCTCGCAACGTAAGCACTATCTTGTGCAAGGCCTTATACACAATATATTTGCAAGCTGTTTTAGTAACAACTAACATAAGTGCCGCTGCTCACTATTTGCTACAAATAATTCACTTTAACCTAACTTCAGGCATCAAGTGGAATAGTTGGAGAATTTTTTGGTGAACTTTTAGGCAGTGTAATTGGCCTCCCCTGCTCCAGCAGACAACCGAGCTCCTAAAGTCTCATTAGCACCACTCCCTTGGAAGCCTGCCCACTCTGCCCAACCCCCTAAGTTTCAGGTATAAAAGTAGGGCTCCATTCCCTTGCTAGTTAGTCACCAGGGAATCTGCCTAACCCCTGGGTCTCCCTTGACCCACACCCACCCAAATGGTTGATGTCAGAAAGGAACCGTCCACTTCCAACTTCCTGCTGCTGGTTAATGTCCGAAAGGCTGGCTCAGATTGACTATATCTTAACATACAAAGGGGAGTTCACCAATATGACTGCTTGCAGATGTACCCCAAGACTCACTGCTGTTATGTGCATCGACATAACTTTTTGACATTAATGCTGGTAAATAAAAGGGCTTACTAGCACAATACGCAACAACTGTTTGAATGTAGTTTATGAGGTCCCGTTTTACAATGTATGCCTAATTTCAATTAATTACGTCAACCTTCAGTGTGGTTGTGGTAGGATACAAAATTTCCGGCCTAAACCAAATGTGAACAATGAATGTGGTTATGCAAAATGCTTCCACATCATATGAAAATACAGCTTCCTCTGAAGCAGGGGACCAGTGCACAGTGGGACAGAAACCAAATCTAGCAGGAAAAAATTAATTATGAAAAGTGATACAGGCCATTATATATACACTACAATTTGTTTAGCATACATGACAGATTATTAATGTGAATATGTTATGACTGTCTCTGTCACATCGCAAGACACAACAAACTGAACCCTTATGGTTTAGTCAGCTTGACAATGGCAAAGCATGTTAAATGAGTAGTGCACAAGGTATATCTGTCAGCGATAAAACCGCAAAGAAGAAGCAGATTCTTACGATCAATACCTTAAATATTTGCGTAAAGATACATAGTTGTATTTTAAGCTCTACAATACCATAGATGGAATTTTTTCTATTATGATACATCTACGTAGACTATGATAAAGTAATAATGACGGCAAAAATGTTTAGTATTTATAAATAAAAGAAAATCTTTTTGGACCAATGTGTCCTCTATCTAGCACAAAATGTAACATAAAGTGTAAAGTTCAACTCCCAATTTACAGCAAGTGCTCGTACTTGCCCCCTTTGTGTATAAAATTTTTTTTATTAAAGTGATGCACATCCACTAAGTTGCATAATATTACTTTTATAAATACAAAAGTGTTTGTTGTTTTATCATTTCACGCAGCGACAAATCAACGGTTTAAATATGTGTAGATTAGGGAAAACATTTTTTTAAAATTATAAATATATTAATATTCACAGCTTTATATGAATCAAATTTTGAAATATCAGACACATTTATTTCAAATTAACTTTGAAATCATCTGAAGCCAATGCTTTCAGATAATAGCAAAATATACATTGGTCTTGACTCTTTTGAAAATTTAGTTATGTGACTATCGTTACATTTATAGTCTCACCACAGTCTAAAAAAAATAAGTTTTTCATGTTTATTAATGTTATGATTTCTAAAAAAATATTTTTACTGAAAAAATATAAGTTACATTGACTATGATCACATAAATAAATTCTTACTATTAAACATTTAGACAGCAAAGCAATTCCCATTGTATTATAAGGCATAATTTAAAGTTAACCCTTCATTGTTTATTCCAGTCATACACATTATACAACTTACGTTTCTGTATATCTTAGTTTGTAATTCATAACAGTTAAAATCTTGTTTCTTCCTCACAGATAGTATTTATGTATGAACGACTAATTCATAAAAATTTGTACAATATATCTTCTACCAGGAAGTGATGATTTCAGTTTGGTATGAATAGCACCAGCAGTGTAATGTGGTTTCCTTCTCTTAAGAGGCGAACGTAAAGGAGTACCCTTCCCTACATTGCCTTCCCATCATTTCCCACTCCAAAGCTGCACGAATATTATTTTATCATTTGGCATTTACTTTATCTTACGTAAATATGTGGTGATGAACCAGGTTTGATTCTGGTGACATTATTCTTGATTTTTGCACATGGATAAAAGTGGCTGGCTTTGTCTTAGGTTGCTGGGTCCACACTGCATTTCGTCTCACTCGTGTTTTTGGACTACGTGTCTTTGCCTGAAGACGAGAAGCAACTACAGTTCCTGCAACATCACTTTTCTGTTTTGAATCTGGAAAATTACTGTGTGCGTTATGTTTCATCTTATTGTTGTCGTATTTTTGCATTTGATATATTTTATCTATTTTTGTCCTTTTGATTTTCTGTTCGTGTTTGAAAAGCTACTATGTGTATGTAGCCTGTAGACTAAAGCATACTTGGCTTATTTGTTTTCCCTTTTTTCGGTAGCGTTCTTTGATAGTATAAATAAGCATCACAATTGAGTATGTCTAAAAAATACATCCAGAAAACAATTCCAAGTCCTTGTGTTTGGTATGAGACACGTCAAGAGATGTGTATGGTTTGTTTGTAAATTCTGTGTCAAAGTTTTCATTTTAAATGCATGAGAAAGCAACCTACACACCATGTGTAAAGGTGTGTAAGTTGAAGCGACACTAGCAAAACTTGAAGCAACACTTGCAAACTATACATTTAAAACTTTACTGTCAGTTCAAGGAATTGAGATTTTTATATTTTTGCACACTGGGTTGACTTTAGAAGCTGAATCCAAGGTCTTTCTACCTGATGACCTGCGAGAGTCCTCAGATCATCGGAGATCCTCAGTTCCACACAAAAAAATAACGTAGAAATCATTTTACTATACCTTAAGTATGCACACACACACAAACATAAACAGTGAGACTCAGAAGGTAGCGTCAAGGCAAAGCAGGATGACAGAGGACCTCAAGGGCTGTCCGAAACACCCCACATGCATGTTGTACGATTTTTCATTGTTTAAAAGTTATAATTTCTCTTTGTTTTTTGTATATTACTAGCAATGTGAAAAGAAATAGTAGTACGAGTGATATGAAAAACAATGATGGACACCTGAAAGTCTGTGTCACATTAACAGACTGACTGTGTTGAAATTTATGTACAGGTACTGAAAAACTAAAACTAGACCAGATAGTTTTTGGAAGTTGGAAAATACCCACTTAATGTGTCAATTCTATTTTAAATATATCAGTTTGCTGATTACCGTAGGCTTAGAGGTTGACAAAAGCATAACAATGTTGATACCTGTTATGGAATAACTAGTTTTCTGACAATTTAGATTTTTTTAATATTAGGTGTCGTGCTGGTAGTTTAACAACTGTTTGGACAGTATTTTTTTAAAAGCAACCAAATATTAACATAAAAAACTGCTACACTGTTTTGCCAGCAATAATAACGCTAATTTAATTGTAGCAATAAACCTTTCAATTTTAAGATGTTTGCACTCATAACAAACATTTCATGAAAGTAAGACAAAGTCAATCCAAATATTTTGTAGATGAACTTTGTATTAGTTTGCAAAATGCAAACATACATATTTGAACATTGTATTACTGCACACAGTCTTGAATTTTTTCTGAAGCATTTTGTTAAAAATCGTTTGAGTTCTTTAAACCATAGTGGAAAAAAATACCAAGCATGTCCTTACAAAGTTTGCAGTCATTGTCTAGTTCCAATAACTTTCATTTGACTTTAACGTGTGAATTAATTAACCTAAAGAGAGAAAGCCATTAACTTGCATCCAAAATGACAATTTCCATTTTCGACACTACCTAAGAAACTTTTAGCATTAATCATTCTTAATATTCTTTTAATAACAAATGTGACACCATAGGTGACATTTTAAAGGTCAGTGTGTTGGACACCTCAACTACTAATGGTGCTCAAAAATATAAATGTAGTTTGAATAACATCTATATAGTAGAGGAAAAATAGTTGGCATACACCACTAACACTTTTTTTTTAACACAACTAAAATTTTATCACCTGCTGCATGCTATGTACATTCTTTACTGAAATCTGCCATTCACCCTCTATGTTAATATTTTTAACACTTACAAAGCCATCCAAGTTACTTCTATTCCCATGTCGTAAAATGATTTATGACTAACTTGTACAGTTCAAATATTTGAGCTGTTACAGGACGAAAACTACACATTCAAATTGTTAGCAATATTGTTGCATTGCAACTTAAGGTTTAATGAAGAATAACAAAATATAACTTTTACATGGTAGGCATTTTTTGAAGTACACTTCTGATGACAATATAAAATTAAGCACTTGGAAATGAACTGCTAAACAAAAACTTACTGTAATTAGGCTGATATGTATAAGAGGTCTCTAAAAATTAAGAATAACTTCTTCCTAAATTCTAGGTAATTACTAACCTTTTTGTGCTGTTACTTTAGCTGCATCTTTGGTAAAACGCCGTGTTGAACGCCGTGCTGGTGTTGTGGTGGTAGGAGTTACTTTTTCACTGGTACTATTAGATCTTGTTGGTATAATTTTTTTTTCATTGTCATCATCTGTTGTTACTTCATGCTCAGTATCAGATTCAAAGCCATCTTCTCCTTTAAAAATGACATAGTTTATGTATAATAGGTTACCAAAATAATAAATTTAATTAAAAGAAACATATTTAAACTATTCAAACACTCACTACAACTATGCATTTGTTAATAACACTAGCTAAACTAAGCTGGCATCAAACAACACTTGTTAAAATGCAAAAAATTTAAGATGTGGGAAAAAGCTTCAATAAAATTACAGTGAACCCTCGATAACTCGGACTAAAAGGGGGAAGAAGCTGTCCGAGTTACGATTTGTCCGTGTTATCGAGGGGCGTCCAGGGAGGTGGCGTAATCAGTCATTAATCACAAACAAATGCAAAGAAATTAGTACGCTATTATTTCTACAAGCAAAAGAGGCTGCAATAAATACTGTTTTGTATGTAACTATCGTATCAAGTTATGGAAATGGCCGCCATGCAGTGGGAAAGTTAACATAACGTGGACGACTATGAAAGAATGTCAAACAATGTGGGCAGTCAGATCTTTAATTATTTTTTATGCTGCTGATTCTGGCTGATCCTTTTTTTTATCTCTGGGCTAGAAGCTGGCACCAGGCACCCTTCTATCACATAAAAGTTTTCATCTGGCTGGGGACAGCCACTACGTGTGCACGTTTGAGAGAAATAAGAAATGATCGTTGGAGATAAGCTAGGGAGGTTGCGAGCGGAAGTAGTCAAGGTCAACCAGTACAGTCTCATGAAATATAAACGCCGCACGTGACCACACGCATCTCACACAAGATGTTTACATTGAAAAACACCTTACGTCCGTATGTCACAGCATAGGGACAGCAGCCAACTGCTAGCCTGATAGTTACTCTGCCCTCCTACAAGGTCACAAAGGTACAAAAATAATTTTCCTCATATACATGAATAAAAACAGTACTGTAATTAACAATCCTTTTGGGTCACTGTACATTATGTGAGCACATTTTAACACTACTAATTTTAAAATTTAATTTTATGTATGTAAATTGCATCATAGAACACATAATTTACAGCTTTATTCTTACACAAATTGTCATATTATAAAGTAATAAAATTTTAATTATGTTCTACAGAGTTACCGGTACCGTATTTACTCGCATAGCCTATTCGTCACATATTTTTGACAAAATTTTAGGCCCAAACAATGGGGCGTGGCCATTACTAGGGGTTTTCATTTTTCAAAAAAATTACCTTCTAAATATTTTGGTGTAGAATATAACAAATGTAAATTTTTTTCTATATTTACTCGTTCATAACGTGACAATTTCTTCTAAAATAAAGAAAAAGATTTTGCCGGTGTATAGTAAACATAGAAAAATTAAGACTACAAAATATTGTTAATCCATTCATGTGTGTCACTCAACGAAAATCGTTAAAAATTATCCCGCATAAGACGTTTACATTTTACGGCCCATTATTTGTACACTATTATTTCCCATGAAGTAGTTTATAAACAAATCCGATTCACGCTTAAAATGTTACAACTCTCCAGATGCAGTTATGTTATAAACAGAGCATCATCAACCAGCGAGAGTGACTCATCGTGTCCGGCTTGGGCATGGATGTTGTGTTGTTCTTTCACCACCCACATCGGCTCTTGAAAACATCGTTGTTAAAGGGGCGTTAAACATTCTAACCAATTTTTCTACATCGCAATGAAAAGGAATGATTTTAAATTTTTCTTTTTAATGTCCGGGATGATTTGTTTTGCAACCCTGAATTCATTGTACATACCAGAACTAAATAATTTTCCGTTTATGTGTCATTGTAACCCGTAGTTACCGTCATTTCACCAGCACCACACTGAAATGTTTATTTACGACACACGTGCGTGCCTGGTTCGCAGGACGAAGAGGGAGGGAAGATATAGAAGTGAGAGGTCGGCCTGCTGTGTTGCATCTTTACTCGTGCGTCGCGCATCTCGCTAGCAACATTTTACCACATGGAATTTGCCAGATATTTACTGTCGGATTATTAAAGGGTAAGTAGCGATGAACGACTACGTTATAAAGTTTAATACTGATCTAAAATATAATGAAATTAATTTAAAAATCCAGCAGAAATGATTTTTTGTGTCTTTTAACCAAGAAATAATAAATAAAAAATATTAAAATTTTTTTAAAAATTCTGTCCGAGTTATCCGAAGTCCGTGACATCGAGGTCCGAGTTATTGAAGGTTCACTGTAATATGTAATCAACAACTACCAGAATATGAAATTAATAACCATGCAATGTGCAAAGTGTATGATTAGGTCCCATTATATAGTCCGAAGAAAGAAAAATCTAAGGGAAATTCAGGAATATCCATTGTAGAAAAAGGTCATAAATATAATATAAGCAAACTAAAGGTAAATCAATAAAAATCTTTTAAGGAGGGCAAATTACAGAGGTAAATTAGAAAATTTAAGTGCACCTCTAAGCAAAACAAAAGGACTTTTCACTGCAGAAATACTAGTGAAAAAACTTAAATGAAAACTTTGATATTTAAGAAGTCTACACACCCTCTTCAAGAAACTCTTGTGGTGCACATCAATCATGGCAGTGCTGTTAAAACCTCACGTGATTTAATATTTGAATTCTGTTGTCAAAATTTTTGTTGAAGAAAATAATGATGACACAAAGGAACAATTGCACCAATATATCTGAACTACTAAACATATTTTATTACAATTTTCCAAGGAATAAGAAAGTAGTGTTTTAAATGTCATTATTTTTTATAGACTAAATGGTTATGTGACCATTTAATAAACAATCAACAACAATGTATTTTTATAATTTAAGTTTCATATTTTGTCAACTTACTACTTACAAAATCTTACTTATAAATTACACAAAACTGCAGCAATTTTAGTCACACACAGTAGAAACGAAAAATGCATACATAATGTTACAAGTTACAAGTTAGTGACCTGGATGCAGTCAGGTTCTATTGGAACAAAAAAGTTGATAAATTAAATACATAAATCAGGTTTCCTAGATCAGGAAAGTTACTAACTTAATTTAGAATCTATTACATAAATTTGCCAACAATTCACAATTACTTATAGAGAACAATCCTAACACACAGTATTCCTAAATTACATATACTGTTCATTAATGTCTGTCTCATAAAAACCATTCTTGAATCATATTAATCACTCAACTCTTAGAATGTCTAATTATAAAGCTTTTTTATCCAGCACTAGTCTTTCCTTCAAGTTTAACCTGCTCATCCATCTCACACACGTAAATACACAATAAACAGTCTCTTCAACTCGCTGGACTAATCATTACTGAACTGCCACCCATTACTGAACTTTCCATTCCTCCCACATCACTCAATGCTTGATACTGTGCCACGGTATCTTCTTGGCGTAGCAACTGTAGCCACAATTAATTTCCTGCAAACTTTCAGTAGACATTCTAAGCACCACATATCCACCACCCGCTTGGCCCCCATGAGCTGTACTTATACTAGGCAACACTGCATACAGATTATTCTCCCAGCTCTAGTAATGAATGTGAAAAAATATGAAGTATTCCAGGTATTAGGGCAATCCTGTTTGTCTAATAGTGAACATTTAAAGGGCATCCAATTGTATCAGCTGATACCTAATTCCCCAGCAAGCCAGGCTGTCCCAAGAATAGGGCCAGTTAATGTCCTCCGGAATGGGAAGTGGTGTGTTGCGTGCTGCAGTCGGGCAGTGTCTCAAAACACTGCTCCCTCCTTAAGCTTCAGGACCATTATAAAGTACCAGTCAAATCAATGAGGACTATCTTGCATTTAGCCAGACAGCCAAGAGGTACATATTCCAGACCTCACCATTAATTCATTTCATAATTTGAAAAAGACATTACCAATTATTCTGAAGCTTGCAGCAGTATTCCTTTCACCTTTGCAGGTTGTACAACACCAGTCAGTTCTCCTTGTTGAAATAACTCTCCGGTCATATCATGTCTTTATTCTGCGACTGTTCAACTTAAGAGTGGGTCCTAGCTATGTCGTACTAGACAATTTATAGGTCCCAGCAAAAAGTTCAGCCAAATTCTCACAGAGAGAGCATCACTTTCGCGGGTTTTATGGTGCTGTCAATCGAAGAGGATTATGTCTGCCGCTGTGTCTAGTGTGGTCCTAGGCACACTTGTAAAAGGTCTTGAGGGGGTGGAGGCAGAGGACTGCGAAGGACCCTTGCCTCTTGTTACCTGCAAGTCGGCTGAGACCCATGGCGGTGACATGATTAGGGGGGGGGGAGGAGATATTGGATCATGTTTCGCTATTTTCGGAAAGGATTTCCATTGATTGTTACGCTCTTCGTGCTGCGACGTATTAGGTAATATTAGGTAACTATTCCAATATTTGTAAATAGCAGAATGCAAATTTTCGAGATGGGTGTGGTCACTAGTAAAATTTTATTTCGATTTATAGTCTTATCCCGAATTACGATCGAGTCAAGTCATGGCGACAGACTGTTGTTTTGTATTACACTACCTGAACGTTATATTATAGCAGGACAGAAATTTTATCCCATCAAGTTTGAGCAATTTGCTCCAATAAAGAATCTCGTACGAATTTTTAGAAAAATTTATGAAAATTTTCTACTGAACTAATGTGAAGAAAATAACTTACAGTATCTAACTTTTGAACCTTCAACCACACTTTTTCAGGATTACATTTGAAATACATTGGACAATCGGTATACTATTTGCCAACATTATCGTATTACAAGCAAATTTACATTATTTCTATAATTTTCAAGGCGAACAGATACAAATGTATTTGAAATGCTCACAACAGTAAAATTGGTTACTAATTGAAAATGAATATGTATTATGGCAGGAAAATATTATTTATCATTCTCATTTCTGTCTACCATCTTGATAAAGACTGCATGGATAATACCTCTTCTGAACTGAAATCCTGTATATGCCAGTGGTAAACGAGGCACAGCAGTAGGCTACAATTTCCGTAGTATTTGATTATACGTTGTTGATAGGTTATGAGCATTGGGGTGATAAAAACAATAATAGCTGTTGGTAGTGTCAGAGATAAAACACGACATTTTTCTTTAAATTGATTACCTTCACCCTCCCCCTCCCTTTTCATACCTCCGCATGTCTTTTTCTCGTACACATGCGCACGCGCAGCATTATTTCATCTAGTGTTAAAGTAGTTACAATAGATGTGTAGTTTCAATAACTTAAATATTACAAAAAAATTACCTATCTTACCCACAATATTAAAAGACAACAGAATACCGAAAGTTAAAAAACGTAAAAAGATTCCCAACAATGATTACGTAAACAACATTTATCCACATTTCTATGTACATTAAAGTAAAATTAAAAATTTTAAGTAACCCCGACATAAAAATAACTTTAAAAAGTAAATAAATAAATAAATAAATGTTTCTCTTGGCCTTTTAACTTCAATAAAAGTGTACTACCTACTAATATTTTGATGATGAACGTCGTGAAGTCAGGGGACCACTATGTGAAGAAATATAATTAGTTATACATAGGCATAAAAATAGAAAATACCTACTAGTTTCAAATTGTATGCATGAACTTAGTTTTGTACATCAATCTATCTTACAAGGTCTGCTAAGTTCATGCAGTGTTTCGATATTGTACCAATTATACACAAGGCGTTCGCTTGATAGCCTCACGCGATGCACGGTATGCTGCAAGGGGGCAAGGGGCTGCACAGAATGCGGGGAATCGAACAGGTAGACATGTCAGGGCAGATGTCTTTGACGGTTGTGTCTATTTTACGAATTTTTCAGAATAAATTAATCAAGACAGAAAATTAAACGATTGATATTGTTTTGTTACATGCCATAATTGCTTACATAGAGTAAGTCATCATATAATCCATGCTATATAATTATCAATATTCTATTTATTTGTATTAATATTTTTATTACATTTAATTAGCTGTCCCACGACGTGACGACGCTCATCATCAAAATATTAATAGGTAGTAATTTTAATGAAGTTAAAAGTCCAAGAGAGAAATTTAATTTTTTTACTTTTTAGAGTTTTTTTTTTAATGTCGGGGGGTTACTTAAATATTTTAAATTTTACTTTTGTTTAGGTCTTTTTAAATTACTCGCAGACACTAAATATTATTTAAGATTTTGGTAGCACAACAATGCACATTTTGAGTTTCAATATAAATTTATTTATTACTTGTACATCTTTTGTTTCCTTTAATATTTTTTGCACTACCAAAATCTTTAATAATATTTAGTGTCCATAAATTACAAGGAACCACCATAGACAAGGCTATCGTTTATTTGGGAATATGTACTTTTGCAAAAGGCCAAGATTACGTGACGTTAAGTCATGTAAAAAGTTTGCAGGGTATTGCAATTTGTGAACATAATCAAAGGAAGTTATTTAATAACCCTCATGACAAATCTGCTTTCGCTGAACTGCAAAGATAACGAAACGCATTACCGCAACTATTAAATGTGTAGGATTAATCGTTTACAATGGAAATGACAACACTTGAGTATGTAGCTGTATTCAGCGTATCATTGCTAAGCAACATTTCATGGAATAAGTAGTTAAAAACTAGAAACGAGCTCACTATCTTTAAACGGCTGAACAGGTTTCCTTGAATCATAGCTAAGAACCATCTCGATCAGGTCAGCTTTCAAACAAAATTAACCACATCAAAATCGGTCTATTCGTTTAGAAGCTACGATGCCACACACAGATACACAAACACGTCAAACTTATAAACACTCCTCTTTTAGCGTAAGGGGTTGAAAAGAGAACACGGACTGACTGACTGACTGACTCGAACTGCAGCTCAAACTGCTGGACCCAGAAATGTGAAATTTTTTTGTATGTTCCCTTTAGGTCGTATGCGAGCGCTAAGAATGAATTGTTCAAAATTCAACCTGTTGATGGACGGAAAGTGGTGAATTGTGTTTTATAAGATTCGTCTAAATAGCTCGAACCTGTCGGCCTATCGTAGTCACTTTTACTTGAATGGGTCAATCACAAAAAATGCATATTAGCCTATTTTATGTTTATCAATGTGATTTTCACTTCTAACGAATTTTGCGAAATTTGATCACTGAAGAGGTGAAAAGACATAAGATTTGTTTTCATTTACCTAACCTATTGAGATATTGAGATGTGTTTTGCTTCAGAATGATGCTTACGTACATACAAAAAATAATTATCGCAGTACTTATACTGAGAAAATAACTATCAAATGCCCTAGGGGTAGGGGGTTTACTTAGTCTTAATAAACCTTAAAAGCAGACGATCCGAAAAAGCAAGTACAGTCAAAGAGAAATATCTTATATGGAAGTTAGTATTCTATATTTATATCATTACATGAGGGTATATAATCTCTATGTGCCCAGAAACGGAATATTTTTTAATTTTTAAATGCACTATCAAAGGTACGTATATTGAAGGCACAATCATCAATTGTCGTGCACAAGATAATAGTCATCATACCACATATACTACTTATACAATCTGAATACTCTCTTACATTCGTATATTTTTCTATGATTATTAATATGCTTCGGCACAGTAATTAAAAGTGGCAGAGATAGACTAAGGATAGTTATAGCTACTTACCCGGTTGCAGAGTGAACTCAACCTGTAGCTTAGTTATCTTAACACAAAATGGCCGAGATAGTAATCTGGCATACAAAGAGGTCCTTCAAATGAATAAATGTACGCTACTACATGTAATACACGGGGGCAATGCAACAGATGGACTGCTAGCTTACAAAATATAAATTATAGTTTGTTTGATGGTCTTCTATGAGGTTCTATTCTACTCATCAGATCGCAATGAAATTTCTGCAAACTAATTGAGTGGGGGAGGGCAAAAAGAGGTAGAGGGTCCGAAAAGTAAAACAAAAGAATAGTAAACAAATAAACATTTGTAAGTTATGCGTGCACCCTTGAATGCTTCCACTAATTTGGAGGGGCGAGAAGGGAAAAAACGGTGTAGAGGGGCAGAACGGGGAACAAAAAAAAATTTAATTTCATAAAAAAAGATGGTGAGTTATGTGTGCGGCCACGAAGGTTTCTACCAAAACGAATGTTTTATACTTTATGGGAGGTGGGTGGCAAAACGGACGTACAGAGGCAGAACGGGGTGATCAGAAAATTTTGTAACATAATTTTCCTTTTCAAATTTTTTCTAAAATGCACATTAATTATATTTAACATAATTTTGCCTCATTTTCAACTTTCTATAACATTTTGTATCAGAAATATCACCACATTAAATGGAAAACCTCGCAAACGAAGTTGTGGGAACCAGCTACTCTACAATAAAGAACGAAAATAAATCATAACACTTTAACATAATTGTATTCAGAAATCACTTAAATACTATTTCTTATCCTTGAACCAGATTTTAACTTGAAAAATAGGGAAAACTAGTCTATCAAAATAACATAAAACTGTGATTACCATAAAGTGAAACTACTTTACACAGCCAATTTAATTTTTATTCATGAAAAACTCCTAGGCATCCTTCCATCTGAAGTACTATCATGAAAACTAAGCTAGATGAAATTGTCAACAACATAAGCTATAAACCATAACTCACAAAAAGGTTATTACGATGCAAAGTAACCCAAAATTTTGCTAAACTATTTCCTCATACGGCAACGCAAAGAATAATGAGAAATTCACGTTGAGGTAAGAATTTTATACAACTAACAACTTAGATCATGAGAGACGATGAGGGAGCTATCACTCCTGTTGGAGGTGAGTGCTCAAATCACTCGGCCACTGCAATCCTGAAAGTAATAATGTTACAAGAATATTCTTGAGAAAAATAACTAAATTGAAAAAAATTTATAATCATCTTTATATGGATGTGTAAACTTACAACTAACACTAAATACTCTATCTAGGACCATGTTAAGACTTCACAGAAGTAACATAAATAGAGTAAATTTGTCCAATAAATGTTGCTACAGTTGGATCACACTTTCATGTTCTGCTGAGCACCTTCAGGTTCAAATATTTGGAAAACAAATGATCATATTGAATGGTAGCCTACTAGCATGCATGCTGTTCCATGTGCCTTATCTTCGTTACATGGTCATCCAGCGAATTGTACGGTGTTTGAAATTCTTTTTAAATGAATTTTCAACAGTATTTCTCTGGCACATTCAAAAATTTTCCAAAAGGGAAAATTAAAATACTTGAATAGATAAACATAACTTTTATTTTATAACTTACTTAATTTACTAGGTAAAATTTAGTTTCCACGAAACTATAACTTACATATGCATATCCGAGATAATATATGATGCACGTCTCCGTTTTCCATAAATGCAATAATACACTCCTCCACCGCTTATACGGCATGTTCAGGGGACAATATCTGCAGAATATTTGAATTTGCCGGATAAGTGAAGGGAAAAATAAACAAATGATAATAATGTTGATAAATACAGTAATTGTACAAAAATAGTGTAATACTATTCTTTTAGTTCAGATGCTATTAATTATTATTAAAATACAGTGAAAAACAGTTTGAACATGCATAAAATCATCAATGTAAATACTACCTAATAAGACGCGGGCGGGAACCTGCACGACCATCAGCTGCTCTCCACCCCCCCCTCTCCTCCGCGCCACTGTCTCGTCCTGGGTGGTTGCTCGGCGCTCGCTGACTCATGACCAACTGTGACTGGCCGCGTGCAGCAACAGCAGTTACCTTCTTTACCTCAACTAATTGCTACTTGTCTGTAGACTTTACACATATCCTTTTAATAATTACGATGTTAAGATATTTCCACAAATTGTTCACCCTTAATAATGTACGATTTACAAGTTACGTACACTAAGTTACTTACGATATGTTTACACAGCAATAGGTATGTATGTAACATGCAGACAAAGTCAGCATTCCGAGTTTTCTAAAGTTTGCCAATGGCTCGTGTTTATTTACCGGCCTAATCACTGTCACTTATATCGTACAAGTCACACGTCAAGCCACTTATGCTTGGTGTTGCCATACCGCTCGTGCTGGGTGTTGCATAACTTGCTTCAGTGCGCATACTTGTAGAGCTGGAAATTTCGTGAACATATCCGCCAAACATTGTTGTTTTAAGTGTCTTGGCATCTCATTTATTAACAGCTTCTAAATCATACACAAGGACATGATTTGTTGCTCAGAGAAATAACTTCGCTGCTACAGGCCAGTTATTAAGCGCTCTACATGATAAAGACACACATCTTGCATGATTTTCATGGCTGGTTTTCCTTCGTCATCACTGACACTGTCATCATCATCTTTGTTTGTCATACTTGTAACAGATTCAATTATTTCCTAGTCAGTGAAGTAATGAACAACGGGGACGTCAGTGTCAACTTGAAGCCATTCCTTAACATTTTCATCACGTAGGCCTAATTCATAAACTTCAGGGTTGGTAATATTTTTGTGCATACTACAACAGCGTGTTTACTGTTGTTTCAAAGCCTTTGAAATCATCAGTTTCACTTTCTTTGTCGTTAGTCACGTCTGCAAATGCTAAGATTGGCCACAGTTTATGCCAAGCCTTGTGCAAAACTGAGTTGAGTGTGCTGTCCCAAGCTCTAGCAGGTGCCCAAGTCATATCACGTAGATTATATTCTTTCTTTATCTCAGCTACAGTATTTCTGTGATTTAAAACTTTCACAAAAGCACCACCGTCGAATTTTTTTAATGTCAATTCTATTTTTGGTAGACAACACAATCTTTTTTTGTTTTTCGATAGAACCAGAACTCACATTTGCCATTATAGTAATCCATCGTGCAACACAAAAACAACTCAAATTTACATACGTGTGTGAGCAAGCTACGCAGTTACTTCATCGCCCGACATCCGACTTTCCGACATATTGCTTCATTACGCGAGATATATGCGGGTCTTAGCACGCCGTGGGGGGGGGGGGGGGTTACCTACTCGTCTAGGGTAGGGCAGCTGGAAGGGTGATTACGTAACTGCACGGCCCTTATCGTTTAGAGGAGGATAGTCACAGCACACCGTGGGTTGCGCACCAGTTCTCTGTACTAAGGGTTCTGGGTTCGAGTCACGGACAAGGCATGGTTGTTTTTAATAAACAATTTAGACAGAAAACTTTTTACATGTATTTATGTACACGTCTCTAATATCCTTGGCTGCTAACAAGGAAAATATAAATACAATTTTTATAGATTAAAAAAAAAAATTAAATAAAGAAAATTATTAAAAAAATGGCCGGCAGATGCGTGCCGAATAACTGAAGTACCAGATAACTGAGTGCCAGATAAGTGGTGGAGGAGCGTATAGCATTTATTTAATTGACAAACATCTGATTGCATGTTGTGTAATAATAAATGACGATTGTCTGAAGTGAACACAACAGTATATAATTGTAATGATGGAAATGGTTTTTGTGTGTAAAGTGTTCCTTTGACAGTTTTTAAAATTAAGTGAGGAGCATAAAAATACACGAGCATATTTTATTTTAGTCATCACATAATTAAATTAAAGGACAAAAACATAATTTCTACTCTCAACTTGGGATTCGACAGCCAAATTAAAATTAATCTTAAAATGAGATTTGAAAATACTTAACATGATTAAAACGGCGTATTAGTCACATATTTTAGTTACAATAATTGCATGCCCAAAATGTTTTTATTAAACTGTGACTTAATACAGGAAACCATGTGATTCGATAATTTATAAACTTATCAATGCAGTGATAAATAACTGGGAATGAAATAATTAGCAATTTGACGTACAGTAAACTTTCATTGTGTATTTTATAACTTTATTTTCATAATCATTGTCTTGGAACGTAACATAATTATAAAGGATGCCTCACTATGAGAAAAATGATTTATGCAGATTTTGCTTCTATGAATAAATAATATGCTTAAATATATTCTAATGATGCATTTTAAAGCATATAAAACGTTTGGTTTTTTGACGTGTCAGTATACAAATTTATTAATTTTTTCAAAGTGTCCTTTGCTTGTTATTAGGCTACAAAAATAAATAACTAGTTCATTTAATTTATTTATAATGTTGCCAAACCTCCCTCCCAATCCCAAGTCCATTTTTATTTGCTGGTACGATACGTAATTTTGTATATGCTATAAGCCTATAAACTGACCACTCAGCAGAATTTGTAATTAATTAAAGTATGTGTTATTGGGCCAGTAAACGTTAACTATTGAGAGTGTTGGAACCTTTACACTGGTAGTTAGTTACATGGAAGTTTTTACTATTAAAAATAGTAAAGGTGGTTGCAAAACGACCGAAAGAAAACTCTGTGCAATGCTCACTTTATCGCGAACGGCCTATATATGTATGGTTGGGAAGTGGTGTCAGCGGACACAGGCTATGGATGGGATGTCTTGTAAAAATTGAAAGAAATCACACTGTCCACAAACAACTTTGTCCCTTGGCGTACGCCAGGCCAGGCCAAGGTACCTGCTATTCAAGGTTTCCTGCTGATCCATGTAATCCCTCGGAGACTTCCTGCTGTGAGCCGCACTACCCACCTCGCAGCAGCCAGCACGTAGTTTTCCAGACAGCCACCTAGCGCCACCTTCCAGCTAAGTAAACGCTAATTGCAATTACATAGGCTTTCTGTATGTTTTTTTAAGCTTTACGTATGGCGCACACATATGTGTCATACCTAATTCGATTCTTACATCATTATCCTGTGACATATCACATATATGTTGTGATATCTTTAACGGGAGCATCGTAATTGGCATTTTTCGGAAGTGCTGGATTACAAGAAAATTCCGTGTTTTCCATGCATCCACATTTTAATTAATTATTAAGTAACTATGACATGTGTCACGATGTAACTTTGCTAAAGCACAGAAGAAGGTTATTTTAATATGTAGTGCAAGTGTCAAGTTTTTATCTTTACAAGAAAGGCCTTAAAAATTGACAGTTATATCAATGTAATTATGAAACAAAATGATAATTGAGTTAATAACAAGCGGAAATACTTAAAATTTTGCAGATACAATATACATTACGGTATGTAAATGTTGTCAAAATTTTATTACGAAATTCTAAAACTATATTTTCTACAACTCACTCTTAATATGAGGCAAAGCGAAGTCACATATGTTGACTAACCTGTGTAGCTAACTAGCATATTCTAGGATGAGTATTTCTTCTTCAGCCAATCATTCAAACAGTAAATCACTAGGGAGGCAGAGTTATTTTCTAAATAACCTTTTTGATAGTGTTACCCTTGTACATTCATAAACTTAGAATAGATTCATCAATTACTGAACTCAACTAATTTAATTTTGATTATGTAATTTCATGTAAGAATAGGTTTTTTCATACCTCTATAAAGCCTGCCTCAAACTATTTCTGTAAGTCTGTTATAAGTATCATTACTTGGATCAATGTTTTTCATCTGTCTATTCGTGGCATTCCTACCGCACAGGTACACCATCGTGTTACAGTAAAATTGATATTTTCTCCAGTGTTTACTGCTGTACTATACTTGTTAGTAGGGTCTCTTACAAAAGTGGTTTAGACAACATGCATTTACATTCGATACTTAGCTCCTCTACATATTCGACATATTATTTCTATCAAATTAAATGAATCCAGTCTCATATAAACTTAATTAACAGTGTTTTTACTTACTTCATGTATGTTTTTGGGCAGAGAAGCAGTATTAGTACAAATCCCTTAAATAAATACCTAAGCACAATTTACTTATCAATCACATACAACAATCTTTTTATAATAAACAGTAAAACCCCGATTCTATGACCAAAGATTGAATGACTACAGCATTTTTACAACAACATTCTCGGTCACCCTCAACAATTTGTGTGTGTAAAGTTATAAGAAAAATACACATCCAGTTGAAATTAAGGTTATTTAAAACATGTTTGTCTGCTCACAGCAAAACCATAATAGAGACAATGCCCCTACCAGCAACACATGCAAAAAAAAAAAAAAAAACCGTTGTAAGGTTAAAGGTTATTTTCGATTGATTTTAGGACTGCACACTGTATGTCACTATGCCAATATGAAGACCACGGACAAAACCAATACATTAAATTTAACATTTAATGTTCTTAATTTAAGGAGTGACTGGCAAAACATGTATCTAGTTGTGTATTGTATTCAAGATAATATAGAACTAATGATACTGGTAAGTCTACTCTACACATCAGACTACGTTAGGACATTATTCATGCTACAATGGTACATCCACATTCTGATTAACTAAATTTCTATCTATATTATCACATTTCCGGCATTTATTATTTTTATTTTTTCATCCATACTTGAAATTGGTGGTAAAGTTACTTTGGGTTATAATTTGAAGTAAAAATTCAGTTTTCGGGAAGTCTGGAGTCTCTCAGGTTGAGTATTTTTTAGTTCACTGTTCTTGGAAGCCTGCAGAGTTTATTGTCACTGCAGTGTCTGTAGATTCCTTTGCGGGCAGTGTCCCGGTAGTGTGCACAGGCTGATGGTCTTGTGTTAGGTTGTAAGCAGGTGGGGGGCGGGGTGTGGTGATGGATGTGTTGGTGTCACCGGGCGGTCGTGCAATGTGGGTCCTTCTGGCACTGTCTGTGTGTGGCGGCCTTACGGGTAGGGTTGTGCGATATTGCGATATATCGCATGTTATGCAATATTTTTTTTAAATATCGCACGCAATATTTTTTATGCGATATATCGCGCTGCGATATCTGCGATATCTGCGATATATATCGCGCTGCGATATCTGCGATATATATCGCGCTGCGATATCTGCGATATATATTGCGCTGCGATATCTGCGATATATATTGCGCTGCGATATCTGCGATATATATTGCGCTGCGATATCTGCTATACATATCGCGCTGCGATTTTTGCGATTTATATCGCGCTGCGATATCTGCAATATATATCGCGCTGCGATATCTGCGATTTATAGCGCTCTGCGATTTTTGTGATTTATAACGCGCTTCAAACTATATAGGTGCAATTTTTGCAACACAGCATAAATTGCACTGTGATATTTTGTAATGTATGTGGTGCAATATTTTTAAAAATTTGCTTCATCGGTGGTTGTGCAATTAATTGGGGTGTGACATTTACTGTGATGTTTTGAGGTATTACGATATTTTATTTTTTCAATAGCGCGATGTTTATCAACCAAAATTTTTTATGATGTGATAGTTATCTATACTATGGTCTATGTTTAGGTTTAAATAAATGTCTCAACTTCTAAATGTTATAGGTGCCCTTCGCGATTTGGGTGTCACTGATTTTTGGTACTGATTTTTTGTAACTAAAAATGGAGTACTCTGGTCATATAATTGAGGCAATATGAATAATGTAGCAACAGGCACAAGGCAATATTCGCAGTTGACCTATAGATATGAAAAATGTTACTTGTGGTTTAAACGTATCGTCGGTAACGAGATTTTTTCTACAGACGAGCACACTAAGGGCGCCTACCTTAGAGGCAGCAGCAAGGATGGGGCGTTATATTACGAATTAGCTCAGTCACTTTCGAAAGTACATTTATGCCACCCCTGACTTTTTTTTATGACAAACTGAAATCAGATGGCCGGAAAAGAATTCTAGTCGGGTCCGCATGAATGCCACCTTGTTTCGTCTTGCGTGGAAAACTGTAGCAACAATGATGAGTTGCTACACACCAAACGTTAAAATAATTATAACACGGAAAAATATACGATCATGCCTGGCATTGTGTGTCACCAGTGTTACCGATATCGTTGAGTCACCTTGTCTTGTCTACTGCGGAAATTGAAGCAGCCATGAGATGCTACACAGCTAATATTAAAACAATTCTACATACCCAGCAAGAATATTATCACTCCTGATACTGCGTAAGCCTACATATCAATATATTAAAAACAGAGATAGTATAGAGTAACTGGCGGATCCGCTGACTCGTCATCAGAGGCGAGTGCCACGGCAAACTGTACGCGATAAGAAGGCGACAGGCCTGCACAAATAGCACAGTGTGACTTTTATCCTTCCTCCTGGTACAGTTGCAATGAACAGTGACATTATCCCAAGCAACTATTAAAGATATGTTTGCACAAATTCATTGAAGTTTCACGGTGTCGCAGGGTCACCTCTACACTCTTGCAATATACGTAGTAACATCAAGTATGATATACAAATATATATTACACTTTTCAGATACTTTACTCCTTTAATCCTCTTGCCAGCAAGTCACTCACAATTATCGAGTTGACACAGTGAGATCTAGGCAGACAAAAATTCCTTCTGATTACACTGATATTAAAAATAATTGCTGCAAACTAAAAAATTTTATCAGTAAAACGGATTTTTTTTTCCAAAAAATGTTAAGTACAGTATTACTGTACTTGTATTCATTAATACGAGAAAGAATATTTACTAAATCTTACAAAAGAATTATGTTTATATGTGTTTCTTAAAATATTACTGTCAGTGTTACCTTAACAAGAAAAACCTAGATTACTTTATGTTTAATAGTTTTTTTCTATACACTAAAAAATAATTTTTTTTCGTGAAATATTGCTATTCTGTTTAACTAGATGATATATACACATGAATATAGTACAGAGGTATAATATTTCATTTTTTGCTTTTAAAATTGTATTGTCTTTATTTGTTCCATGGCAAAATCTTCTTTTTTAATTTCATGTCCGATTTATAGTTACTTTTTAAATGCCATCGGAATATTTTCTATTATGCATGTAATGTTATACAAACTTGTAATCATTTAAGCATAAATATATTATGTATACCACACCAGTGTGCGTTAAATAC
>PNEQ01012137.1:0-96792 GCA_003012365.1 Medauroidea extradentata | reverse complement strand
CATATATTATGTATACCACACCAGTGCGCGTTAAATACTTCCCATTTTTCAAGTACTTGCTATGAAATATTGTCTGGGAAATGCACTGTAAATCTTTAATACAACTAAATATCTTTATAGTAACAGTTTTACGTATTAGTAAGTGAGAGTATACAGTAATTTGTGTAGTGAGTAAGTTATATTTCAAACTCAATATCAGGGACTGCAGTAGTATATTTATTGAAGCAAAATCTTTTTTTTTTTGCGATATTTATCGCAGTGCGATTTTTGCGATATTTATCGCAGTGTGATTTTTTGCGATATTTATCGCAGTGTGATTTTTGCGATACTTATCGCAGTGCGATTTTTTGCGATATTTATCGCAGTGCGATATATTGCGCGTATCGCGATATTTTACATATATCGCATCGCGATACATCAATTCTAAATATCGCACACCCCTACTTCCGGGGGCACTGGACGCCTTTGTCAACACTCCCCCGCTCCCCTGTCCCACATTACCATCTGTAGTCGGGCAGATGCACTGGCGGGTTTTTTAGTATAGCACATTTCTGACGTTCCACTCTCCGACAGCCCATGACGTCATACATCGCTGATGAGTAAATGCCCTGTGTGGGACAGAGAGGATTGATGTTGCATCAGTCTGGAATGAGGAGTGCTGACCATTTAAGGAAGGTGCAACCGTGTATACCTGCCAGTCATGTTTTGGCGACTTTTTATCAGGGCGGAGGTTTGACTTTGGACTAAGGTGAGCACGGCGATGCCCCGGTGGGCGAGGCTTAAGCCTAAACTCTTGTAATGCCAAATGGCAGGTATTAAGTTCAGTTAGTTTTTAGTTTATTTCAGGTGGTTCATTAATTTTCAAATTTTAATATGAAATAAGACTTCGAGTAGCCCTAAGTTGGATGAGACTTCACTGAACAGGAACATCAAAACCATAAGTATTCTTTCTGTTCGTTATTCTTATTCATTATTAATTCCCCTAGTTTTCGTGTTCAGTTTTTATTGCAATAGTCGTGGATACATTTACGCGTGTATTTGTTGTTGGCCAGTACAATCGCCGTTTACTTAAATTTTCAGAATAATGCAAAGACCTTGAGCTTTATTGTAATGACAGAAGCAACTTTCTATTGTAATGCCATAATTTCAAGTAGAATTCATAATGTAATTACTGTTCTTCACAATTGATACCATCTACTTATAAAGTCATGCTTTAAAATATTTTCCCAATTTTACATTTATTTTTGAATACCAATAATGTGATATTTATTTTTGTATAGCTTTATTTTATAGCTTTATGTAACAAATTTAAATTATTTGAATTCACTCTTTTACTTCAAGTATTCTATCTGTAGTCCCCTTAACATTAACTTATAGCTCCTGATTGCAAATGTTTTAACTTAATTAAGCTACTTAACGGGCCTTGGTCCCTTAGAGTTTTGGGAGAATCCGCGTGACGGTGCCACAGGTACCATCCTGTAGTCCATATCTCTGTCTCCCTCCCGTGTTTCCGCTCTCGCTCAGTTATGAGAGAAATTCCATAGCGCGATAAGATCTCCAGCAGAGCACTACTCCGGCTTAACGACCTAGTGCGTCTGGTGACTGCTGCAGTGTTGCCAAACCTAAGAAGACATTAGCGCGTTCTTGGAAGGCAGGGGTTATTCGCTTCCTTTCCTCAGCTAGGCCGGGATCAAGGCTTGGCCGGGATAGCGATGGCTTTACTTTGCGGAACTCTTTCACGTAGCCGGCTAACGATTGACATTCATACTTGCATGGGATCTATCAAGATCATTTACTTCATGTTCATTTCAACATTCAGTAACGAAAAGCTCATTAAAAGTTAGAAAGTGATACCTGGAATCGTACCTCTTGTAAGCCAATCATAGTCCGGCTAAATATCTCACCTGGTTGTGCTATCTTTGCTTCCCGTTTTTCCCTTTTCTTTACTTCTACCATGTGTTTCTCTTTTATAACACAGTTCATTTTTACTATGAAATTGTCAGCGAATAAACTGATGGAGAGTGTTTGTGCTTTGTGTTTAAGGTTTTATGTAATTTCATTCGAAAGATTAATTAATAGGTCTAGAGCCTGCCTGAAGTACAAAATTTTCATAAATTTTTGCATAACTTGGAAATTGCCAAATGCATTAAGAATATGTACAGAAACACAAACGTATCTCAAACAAAAATACAAACAATGTAATGATGCCCACACAGTCAATAAATTATAAACACAAATTTAATTAAAAATAGTTAATTTATAGCAAACTTCGTATTTTAGGATTAGGCGTACAAGTCACAGGATGCTCTCAGTTTTGTCTAGCAAACGCTTCAATGAACTGCTCATGAAAATAAATATTAAAGCATTTTAAATAATGGGATATTTGAATTATGCTCTTCCTATATGTAATGTGACGCCGTCAGTAAGAGTTTTGCTCAGTTAAAACAAATAATGAGATAGGCATTCAGTGATTCAATAACAGAAAATGTTACTGGTCAGTAAGGGCTTTAAAAAAACAGCTTGGAAAGTGTTTAGTTACTGAAATGCATATAAATCAAACATTCAGCAATCTATTTCTATAACCTGAACACCAGTTTATGCTATTTTCCGTATTTTAAGTAGAATAAATTTCGGCGATCATTTACATTGGCGCAAGCCACTTCACATTTTATTTGCTGAAATGTTGGCACATTAGATAGGTAATTGCTATATTACGATAGTTAATTACAATACACACGCAATACATAAAATATGGCAACCAAATAAGACAATGCACACAACGTTTCAGATAAAGTTGAGTGTGTGAATGTGTCACTCGGGTGAGCTATCAGTGAGAAGACTGCACTGCGGTTTAGCGGCGTGTGTTTATGCCCGCTCTACAGTGACGCGGATACGTAACACGGAAGCCATCACGTAAAGCACTCAGTTTTTATTTTACAGTGAAACATAAACGTATGCGCGCATGTATACGGATTCACGTAAGTAAGCTGGTCAACTCTCATCTTTTTCGTCTCCGTGCTTCCGTGTAGCCAAAAAGAAACAATTCTATTTTCTTCGCCACCATCTTGGTTTGAAACTTTTGAACACTTGGCGTTTTGGCGGTTAAAATCGTCAACATAATCTCGTTACTCAAAATTCATTATTATAATTTTTATGTTTATAAATACAGACAAATGATGCCATGAGCAGAACAATTTTAAACGTAAGTCAGGTAACGTATCATACGTTGGTGCTACAATAAGAAGTTTACTGTACTTTAAAAAGTATATTATTTACAACTGTTTTAATTTTCATGTGCCTGAACACTTGTGTAAGGTTTATCTATGCTATTTACGAAATATTTAAACATAATTTGACAACATTAAAATTAAATGTGAGAGAAAATTATATTATTTTATTAGGTTATAAACCTGTACGTATCCGTGCATTGTAGAATTAATATTATTATTTTGATCGATCGGCTCATTCAGCTTATGTTTTCTTACGTAACCGTGACCGTGTTTGTTATTGTAGAACCGGCCTTAGAGGCTAGGATGTGGCGTGATGCGCATGCTCTGTCGCCCTAGGCGCTCCCGTCATTGTAGGCCTCGTACGGGTAAAATACGTCGGAAATGGATGTTTTGAGGGTCCAGTATAAACAAAAGTGTCAGTAATCTCAATGTGTCAGCAATATCCATATGAACTCGCAACAGTTAAATGAATTGCGTAATTCAAACATTTTGACTGAATAGTTTAAGAAAGGACATTACATTTTAGCTTACCATACAAAATAAGTAATAAGGCCTGCGGTGGCTGAGCAGACATCAAAGTGATTAGGGTTCGATTCCCAGTGGGGTTGACGCTGTAGGGCCAGATTCGTCGTGGAACTGGGCTGACTACTCGTCTCGTAATTACAAATCGGTCGAGAAGCCGCCGCTTGGAGCGTGTAGGTCTGGGTCTTCCAACACATTGTAAAATAATACATATAAGTGCCCACAAATCTTAAATATTACAAATTAGTTTGGAAAACAGCCTGACAATATAATCATAACCTTGAAATAGCTGTAAATTATTAACTAAAACACAATTAATAAATTCCTTCGTGTTTTCAATATTGTATCGCAATCGGAGCTCTAAAATATTAAAAACGCTCTGTGAAGTATATTTTCAACACTTAAAATCGATGGTGCAGATGCAAAACCTTGTATGTCAATTTTTGGCAGTATTTACATTTTTACACAATGTTCCTCGGCAGTAACAAGAATGTCTAATAAATTAGTGTTTTTCCAAAGCACATTTTATTATATTGTTGCAAACTGAAGGGCTGTAAAATTCCTTCCACGCCAGTAAGATGTCATCTCCAGTTTATCCACCCATCTGAGCTCTTTCCAATTGTGATATACGAGGTTTTGCGTCTTCACCATCATAATATTTTACATTGGGCAAGGAAACACGAAATAACATAAAATTGCAATGCAAATAGTTTGCACAAAGATTTCTAAAATTTGTTTCTACATGTTTTCATTTAATTGCGACACACATTATTTTGCAAGACTTATACATACTATATCGCCAGCAGTGCATCTTATATACGTTATTACTAAAAATTGACAACAGCAGTTTAAAAATATAATAAAAAATCTAATCGGACACCACTCTGTTGTTGTTTAACTAAATGTTTAGAGGTAAAAATAAATTATAGTGTAATGACCTTACCTCTTCCACTTTTTTACACTTTAACACTTTACTCCTAAACTATTTGACATGATTCTTTGTATTACTAAATTGTAATGCACTTACGCCTTTGAATATATTTACCAGGCTTTAAATAAAAATTTTAACAAACTATGTAGCCACCTGGCAAGTTGTGTTTGTCACATTACTTGAACTGTTGAACTTCAGGCGATGACACTCCCATTTTAAGAAATTCTGGTGCAGAACTCTAAGTATAATTCTTAGATAATTTCTAACAAAATTAGGTACTACATTTTGGGATAGTAACTTTGTGGAAAGCCATATTTTGCTTTGGTGGACAGCTTGGAACGTCACCATTTACAGCAGTAACAATGCACATTACTTTAATGTAAAGAGTATTTTAGATTTTTCATTTGAAGAGAAATTAGTAACGAGTTTCGAAGTTACACAGGCCGGTGCAAAGTAACCTCACTCTACGGTATTTTTAATGTGCATGAGTATTGAAAGTACCCAACAACCCTCCGAAATATGTTTTCAGAATATCATCTGTTTCCAACCCATTGCTACAATGCTCACCAACCAATTATACAGACCCCTTAAATTTAAATTACTACCAAATTTAATTGCAGTAAAATTTCCTTTGTGTTGTAACATTGCATTAAATTTTTTTACTATCATATTTCAATACAACTACTAGTAGAACAGAAGCACACTAACGATAACTATTAACAACTGCATGCCAATGTGGAAAAATTTTTAAGTTTTTTTTTTACAAAAATTATTGAACCAACTAGCATAGAACTCTTTTCATATAAGGCAAAGCTAATTACAGGGCATTGTGGAGAGAAAATGTTCCTGAACTGATTCTTATAAGCACTAATTATACTGTACAGGATTATATGGTTACCTACAAGCTATCATCAGGCAATAGTTTGAAATACAAAGACCAGTCCGCACGAAACAAAACAATTAACTAAGAAAGTTTACACAATAGTTTTAGCAAAAAATTATGTAAATAATGGTATCTTTTTCAGAATAAAATATCAACAAAATTCAAAAGGAATCCTATTCACAGCTTTTCAACGTACACTTGTTTACAATGTCATATCTGAAATTTAGGACTACTCATGTCATATTTAGCAATAAATCATATTACTTAGCTTTACTACAAATACTGAAGGTTTTGTAGACTGTGTGAATGCCTACAACAATTTTTTCCAGGTAAAATATAATTTGTAATTGTAAAAATTATTTAATAGCTCACATATTCCCAGCAGTGTCCTGACATTGTTACTTCAGAATATATGTCTCTGCAACAAGTTGACGTTTCAGGATGAATATTTGTGATAACATATCCACTAATTATGCACCTTTCACAACTACCTCTGTTGCAATATAAATCCATTAAGAACTAAGAGAGGCTGACCATACTATGTACATACATTTAAGTTAATCAAGGCGTGACATGTTTCCTGCCACTCGTATAATCCATGTTTAATGAACACTTATCAGTAAGCTCGAGCGGCAAGAATGGTTTCAGGAAAACATATGAACACTTGAAATCTTAAAACACGCATTTTACTTAATAAATATGTGAAGTCTACATACACAAACTTCATTCACATATTTTCCAAATTTACAAATACATGTATAAATTGCATCCACATAAAATGGTGAGCACAGACAACGTTGTATACAAAATAAAGCACAGTCGCTATTTTATGATCAGAAGCTTATACTGATATCTTTCGTTTCTTCGTGGCTTTCGGGCTATCAGCCACGTTAGGTGGATCTCGGACTTGCATGCCTCTGGATATGCGAGGGTGAGCTAACACTGGTAACATGCACTGCATAAAGAATTGCTTCAATTTTAGGAAGCGTGACATTCTGCCATAAAAGTTCGTCCTTTTTAATAAGAGTCATTTTAATGGCATCGTCGATTATTATCTAATATATACATTGGGACAAACACTCATACAATTTGTGCATGTGTCATACCTATGAAAACAATAATTTATCAACTCTAAAAATGTTAAAAGTGATAATAAACGTATTACTCATGCAAACTCATACGCTTTCAGGCATTGTTTGTGTAAAACATCTGATTTCTCCCATGATTCACTGTGTTGATGTTCCGGGCCAAGGGGTCCATTACGACGGAGTTCGTTTTTCCCTCGCAAAATTATGATTTTATTTTAAGGGTATATAAAATCCACCAGTTACACATAAAGAAATACAGAAATGATCACCGCATGAGTCTCAACATGTATATACTACATATTAAAAACCAAGTGGAAAACTGAAGTTGCTTTAAGTTTAAAAAAAAAAGTACACAGATTTGTAGTGGACAGAGGACTCGCATTTCACCTAGGCAACACGGGCTCGAACCCGATGGAATCAACCCAATTTTGCTGTGTTTTACTGTTGGTCATTAGGTTTTTTCCCGGAGTACTGTAGTTACGCACACCCCCACTAAATCTCGTCATTACTTAATATTCATTTAAATACATCCTTATCGGCGTTTAGTAAAAACTCGTACGAATTGTTAGTTAAATGAAATCAATAATTTACTTTCTTAGTCTACTCATGAACTTCTTGAACGATTTCCTCATACGCGACTGGTTGTAACCTCTTCGATTTCTTCGGAACCACAGTAATTTTGTCGTGATAATCGTCGAGCAGCATAAGATCTCTTCATAGCCTTTGAAAGTTTGTTCCTTTTAGTTTTAATATAATGTCTGCCATTCTTTAATTTCTGTGGTGCCATCGCACAAAAACTTGTATTATTTCTTGTAAAATTACATTTTACGTTGTACTTAACACAATGGCTAAGTTTTGCACTAGAACAGTAAAAATAGTATTGCCTAACAATCACGACAGACCACTGACAACAACACAGCATTGATTCACAGAGCACCTCATTTGAGGGCAGAAACGACTACGGCAAGGTTAGGCAGGTAGAAATGCCCATCGCGAGTGTAGATGATGTTTGGCAACCCTGAAATAACGAGCTCGCTCTTCCAGCTGGGTTCCCAGAAGAGGCAGGCCGCACCTGCCAGACACTCCCAGACTTCCTGCCGCCACGTGCGTGGTGGGTTGCATTCGAGATATTCTGGAATTCCAGGCGCCGAGAAAACACACACTCTTCTTGTAATAGCTTTTCGGTTTAAATACTATGAAAAGTGCAATTTTTATAACTTGTTTTGAAAGTCCATGGATGAAACTACTTCGTGATTGTACTCATTTTATATTTTCATGATTTATTTATGCTTTTACGTGTATACGAAAAAGATTATATTTATCATAATGCACATTTAATACAAAAATTTTTTAAAAAATTTTAAATACTTTCAATTGATAGCTTACATAGTGTACTATTGTTATCTCAAAAATTACCAATATATCTCTTCTGGTTCTCCAGAAACCTATGGCACAAGATGTCGAAAATCGTAACTTTGAGAACCTATAATGCTGAAACTAGAAGATTTAGAAGTAAATCTTTTTGGCACAAAAGCTAGTCTATAGGATACCCATATGTAGGGATAATAATTAGCTATAAATTTTTCGGATCCAACAGCCTTAATAATGGTTGTTCGTATACGACAAGGTCAACAAGGAATACATTAAGCACACTACAAGATAGAAGATGTGACATGCTAGTAATAGAGATATGCTTTTGCGCATATTCTAATGTTCTTTACATAGAGTCTACTTCCATATTTGTGTGTGTCCCTTTTGTAAAAATTTGTGCTCAATGACACTGATGCTGTCATTTTGAAAAATTTACATTAAACAATGCAGCTATGAACTTGTTTCTATTTTGCCCTCCACTAGTATCAGAGAACAAAGATACTTCTTTGACATGTTTAGGTAAAGTCTCAATCCAGTTAAGGAAGGCAGATCCAATTTCACAGCTCCCACGCTTACCATTTTTCTCTGACCATGCAAAGCAGAACGCTTTATTTGGAGGTGCTGCTTCATAGATTGCTAAGTTATAAACACACAGTTTTCAGCTGTAATAAACAGGTCCTGCATTTCACACTGGAATCTACAGCACTTTTTCTAAATCAAATGTTGCACTGACAAATGTTTTGTCCTTCTTTGCTCTTTCTTTATCCAGGTTTCTGCTTGCAAACGAGTCTTCTTTTCGTGCAATGTGTTCCGTGTATTCTTTCTCCAACATTTCCTTCTCTTCGTTACTTGTCTCAGAGTAACACTCACATGTCAAACATTGGTTTTTGAAACAACAAATACATTTTATTTGTGTATTTCCTACAGTAATGAAATTCCAATACAACAAAAGATTCAATGTGGCTCTTTATTCTTTCAATCCAAAACTCGCTAGTTTTGTTGGGGGTACTTTACGCCATCTTTTATCTTGCCTTGAAATGTCCCACTTGACTGAGTGATTAGCGAATGCAGTTTTAAGAGGGCCATTACTAACTGAAAGAGTGGCTAACAAGAATTTTTTACAGACCCTTGTTTCTTTGCCATTCTTTATAAAAATTTGAAAAGCTAAAGTTTTTTTCTGTATGTCCTGTACATAACCGTTTTCTTTTCCTCTGAGTCTCACTTCTTTTTACTCTTGCCAAGAGAAAATCTTTCTGTCTTGATAAGTTGCAGCTGTGTATTCAGCACAAATGTCTCTCCGAGCTTCCTCACTGAAATTGTTAGTACAGTTGTAGAAACACATGGAGCAATCAATTTGTTTGGGCTGCTTAGCTTCCATTTCCCTGCAATTTTTAATTGTGTACAGAAGGTCACTCTTACTTTTAGTTCTGTTTATATTCACATTCCAGTTTGTAAGATTAGATTTGTACCACTTATATTTCTTTTTGGATGATTTTGCTTTGCCAAAATGAACCTTATCCTCAGGTTAAGCTGTCTGTTCAGACTCAATAGCCTCTCTCTCATGTCCCTCATCTATAATATCAATACGCATTAAGACATTGTGTTCTAATGTGTACTGATTACCTTGCGATGTAGATGGTTTAAGATTGTCTTTATGTGTTACCTTATTACAGTTAGATATTACGTCATCACTATTGCTCTCTGATACATCACAGATAGCCAACCATTTCTGTTTTTGTTTGCAAATCTTAGTTTTCGGCTCGTTAGACACACTACCTCAAGAAACCTACTCTAGATCTCTGTCTGAATCGTAAAATATGTTGTAGGCAACTGAACTTGAACTGCTAATTGAAAGACCAATGTTAGCAAGGTTATTGTTTGTACTTCTTCCTTTTTCATTGAGAATTACATCTGGCATATCCTCTACTTCACTTTCTTGGCCCAGGCCTAAGCTGTGGAATTTTCACACGTTCAGACATAACCACAACATCATGGACCATTCCACTACTGTTAGATAACTCTTATTGTAATGTCTCATTTACTTCAATTTCTTGGCATAGGCTGTAGCAGTTTGCACTTTCAAACATAACCACAACATTTTGTAAAGTTTCACTCTTTGTGGCTAACTGTAAAGCTGATTCCTCCTCTACTTCACTTTCCTGGCCCAGGCCTAAGCTAGGACAGTTCCCTGTTTCAGTTGTAGCCACAATATTTTGGTAGGTATCACTATTTTTTAGCTACCTCTACTATAACACTGGACCGCTTCATGTTTGAGGTACACACAAATTAAGTCACAAAAACATGCCACTGATGTAAACAATAACATCAATCACCAAACAAGTAACAACTAACAATTTTCCTATTATATTGTCCATAGAAGTAACACATACCCTATTTGGCCATATATATTGATAGATGGCCGACTGGTGCCGTTGTTGACGTTTGATACCAATATGCAATAGTTCCACTTGCAATACTACTCTCAATAGGCTGCAAATGCCAGTGATAGTAAATAAATAAAATAAACTACTCATATTTGGCATTAAAATATATGGAACTGAGCACAGGAAAATAAGATAATGTTACAAGTTTGAGCAAAAACTTAAATGTGGGCAAAGCCCACGAGTTATTTTGGGATAGAGGTCTTATAATTAGAAATAAACGAGTTAAATTAAGTGCTGGATTTAATAGCTCACAAAGCTACGAAATACACAAAACAGCAATCAACTATAACTTTCACAATGCCCTTAATTATGTATACAATTAGTACTGTGCACAGAATGTTAATTAATTTTGACAATTAAAGCAGAAGAATATTTAGAATTAATCAATTAAATGCTACTAATCACAACAAAAATTCAGTCATGTATCAATTAACAGTCTATTAAATAGTGACAATGTCCAACCTGAACAGTCAAAAGTGGTGATGGCTCACCATGTGCGGCACTGCACCCCGAGTACACCACTGTCTTCACTCTTGAGGTCTTCAGTTCGCCTTCCGTCGTGCACCTCTTCTTCGCCTGTCAGCCCGCCGCAGCAGTCCTCTTGTTGTTTCGCCCAACACCGCTCCGAAGGTAAGCCGCCTGCCGCCTCACAGTAGACTCTGACGTCACCAAGATGTCTTCACCAGTCTCTCTCCACAAGCATAACAAGTTCCTCTAGCACGACCAAAAGCGAACTCTCCCCAAATGTGTCGATTCTGTGCTTTTATACTCTGTGAAACAGTAGGGGGTTCACCACATTACAGGGGTCTAAAATTAGACATTACATCATGCTTTGGACGTTACTTGAGTCTCGTAGGGCCAAAGTGCAGTTCAAACAGGTCTCTATGACTATATTGTCGGGGTTTACATCATGGGGCAGCCCGGCTCGTGAATCATGGGCTAGTCCATAAGGTGTTTCGAAACAGGCCCCAGCCAGCCCGCCCTCAGAATTACAGCATGCAACACTGCCCCCTCCTTAAGTCTGTTCGTCCTGAGCAGACACAATAGCCTCAGGTCCATCGTAAAGTGCTAATCTGTCGATGAGTACAACTTTACGCCCTTTCGCCCGAGAGCCTCGACGAACAATCCAAAACACCACATCATTGATCTTCTTCACTATTTCATACGGGCCTTCCTAATTCTGCCGCTTGGGACAATACCCCTTCTTTCTCTGAGGGTTGTACAACCACACCAGTTGTCATTTTTCATCCGGTGCATTCCTATCATAGCGAGTCTTCATCCTGTTGGTGTCGATCCTAAGGTGTCACTAGGCATAGTTGTGATTGTGAACCAACTTGCGACGTAACTCGCTGGCATACACTGGGGATGCAATCTGGTCTTCCTCTGCCAGTCATCTGAACATCAAGTCGCTCGGGAAACACAGCTATCTTCCAAACAGCATCCTTGATGGTGTCACCTTAGTTGCTTCATGAATGGCAGAGGGGTATGCTAGCAGAAACAGTGGTACTTTGGAGTCCCAATCCTTTCCATTATCGGATACAAAGATGGATAGGTACTGCTCCTGGGTGTGATTTAGGCGTTCGACCATTCCATCAGACTGTGGATGTAGCGGAGTGGTTCGGGTCTTCTTTATACGCATTATCTTCATCACTTCTTGGAAAAGGGCAGCTTTGAAATTCCGCGCTTGGCCCAAGTGAAGTTCCAATGGCACCCCAAACCTTGAGAACACATGTTCTACCAGTGCATCAACCAACGTGCTAGTTTCTTGATTCAGTATGGGAAGAACATCTGGCCATTTGGTGAAGTAGTCCTACACCACCAACAAGTACTGATTGTTTCTTTCGGTTATTGGCAAGGGACCCAAGATGTCGACCACCATTCTCTCGAATTGGGCACCAAAATTGTACTTCTGGAGACGACCTTGGCCTCTGACCCTCAGACCTTTCTTTGCAGCACAGTCGTCCCACATTCTGCACCATCTGTCGACATCTTCACGGCAATGAAGCCAGTAAAATCTCTCTCGAACCTTGTTGAGTGTCTTATTAATGCCGAAATGACTGCCTAACACTGAATTATGAAGCTCCTTCAGTACCTCTGGTATCAATGGTGGCAATTGACATCACAAGGCCTGCATTATTATTGGAGCGACCAGCACGGTGTTGGATATCAAAGTTGTATTCTTGAAGATGATGTATCCATCCAGTTATATGTCCTTCGGGACTTAAAAGTTCAGTAGCCAGCATAGAGCAGCATGATCTGTTCGCAAAGTAAAGTGTCTGCCATATAAGTAGTGGTGGAAGCATGATACGGATAGCTCCCTGCGAGTGACAAATAGTTTCTCTGTGGTTTCTGCAGCACTATGCTGAAATATTCTCAAGGCTTCTCTACTTCATCTTGGACCTGTGATAGCACAACACCGATGCCTACATCACTCGCATCTGTGTCCAATACAAACTCACCTTTACTATCGGTGAAGCCCAAGACTGCAGAGGAAATTAACACTTCTTTTAATTTTCTGAAAGAGGCTTCACATTCAGGGGTCCACAGAAATTTTCTTTTATCTTCAGTAAGCTCATGTAGTGGCTTGGCAATTGTAGCAAATCCATGCACAAACCGCCGATAATAAGCGCAGAGTCCAAGAAACCTCTTACCTGTAGCATGTCTGTTGGTTGTGGCCAGTCTTTTATTGCCCCGGTTTTTTCTGGGTCAGTCTGAATTCCATCAGCTGATACCACATGCCCTAGGAAACTAACTTTATTTTGGAACAGGTGGCACTTCTTGGAAACCAGCTTCCAGCTTCAGGTTTGCAGCAGCCATTTTCTGGAACACGGAATCTAATCTGGTAAGGTGTTATTCAAATGTTTTACCTGTGACCACAATATCATCAAAGTAAACTTGGCAAATATCTAGAGGTAGGAACTTTTCCATTAGTCGTTCAAAGGTGGCAGGGGCATAGCATATAGCACAAACAACATGACTTTAAACTGCCAAGTTCCTTTCCCTTGCACAGATAAGGCTGTCTTCTCCCTGTCCTCTTGCGCCACCTCACATAGGCAGTCGCCACTCTTCATGTTGAGTGTAGAGAACCACTGTGACCCTGTCAACCTGTATAGTGTGTCATCAATCCGAAGGAGGGGGTAGCAGTACTTTTTGGTCGCATCATTAAGCCGATGGTAATCCCTGCAAAATCTTGTGGACCCATCTTTCTTCTCAACTAAAACAACAGGTGATGACCAAGGGCTGACCGATGGCTTGATCATATGCAAGTCCTTCATTTCTTTAAAGATGCCATCCACAATCTCTTGTGTAGACACAGGCAGTCATCTTGGGGGTTGCTTGAATGGCCTAGCTTCTCCTGTATCAATGTGATGTTGTGCAGCTGATGTTCTGCCAATGTCAAGTTGCCCACATGAAAAAGTTGTCTTGTTTTTCTTCAGAAGTTATGCCACAGCCTTTTCTTGTCTCCAGTTCAGGTTTTCTCCAGTTCTAGTCAGTAGTTCCGTGAGTGGTTCTGGCATAGTCCCATTAAGGTCGCCTGACTTGATGGCTTCTTTGTCAGTTGTAGTTATTTGGGAGTCTTGTTTGCACACAACTATTATGGCCCCCTTACTCAAGCTGGATTGCCCTGTTCGACAAGTTGACCATTAGAACAGGTAAATTTCCAGAACTCGGGGAAATCAATGTTCTTGCTACCACCACCTCATCAGATAAGCTGCTTCCTCTTCCCTTATGTTCGATCAGAGTTACACGCCGCACAAAATTGCCTCACACCGTGCGGGAATGACAATCTCACTGAACGCTGTCAAAACAGTTGTTTCACAACAGACCACTTGGCAGCTGGTTGGCAAGGATAGATCGCTTTGTGGCTTCATTACCCATTCTCGGTTACCAGCCCTTAGTACCCACGACCGAGTATCTATACATCACTCTAACTTGTGCAACACATCCAGGCCCATAAAACATTCATCTTCGATGTCGGCTATGTACACTTCGTGCTCAATGCAGAGGTCACCCAAATTCAACTGTACCTTTTTCTTCCCTTTCACTGGTGTGGTCTCGCCTGTCACTGTCATCAGAAAGCTTTATCTGTAATTATGGTCCTTTGACTGCTGGGGAGAAGGCCCCAAGATGTCTGGTCCGGCAACAGTAATGGTTGCTCTGGTGTCCACAGCCATGTTGCAATAAACATTATCCAGACTGCCCTGTACTAGGATTGCATCAAACTCTTGTTTCACTGAACGTACTTGAAGGAATACTGGGGCCTTATCTCTCGCAGTCACCGACCTTCCCCCTTACGAACGGTGCTTACACGTTTCCCGAGGGCTGGCCAGATCGGGCAGCCTCATCCTGCTCTTAGTTTCTGTTTTTCTGTAACCATTGTGGACACTGGGCTCTCAAGTGTCCGGGTTCTCCACATTCCCAACAGCTTGGTCGCCCCTGTTGTCGAGGGCGGGGTGTAATCAATGTGATTCTATGTATCATGGTTTCCATTCTCTTCAAGGTGTACTCGAAGTGGTTATCTCTCTTGTCGCCTGACACTGCGACCACCCGCACAGCACGCCGAGTTGATGGCCCTCTTGCTGTTTCGACCTCCAGTGCTCTGGCCAGGGCATCCTGCATAGTCCTTGGGGCGGCCAGGCGTACTGCTTGGCGCACCTTTACATCGGCGATGGCATCGACGAAGAAGGCGACTGCATACCTGCCAACTTTTCAAAATGACCATCAGTAAAACTTTACCAGAATGTCACATTTTTGCGTAAATTGCACGCGGCAATGTTGGTGCCATATAATTTCAGTCCCTATGTCTTATAAACTGTACATATAATATTTTTAATGTTTACTTGTTTTTAAAGTAGGCCTAGTTATCAAGACCTAAACATGTAAAAACAATTATTTGCCAAGTTATACTCTGAACAATTTCCTGTTCACCTAATACTTTGAAAATACATCATTTTTTTACAATTCAAAATCTGCACGTGCATCTTTAAAGAACCTGTAAGCATGGTTACAAGTATAAATAGTTTCACAAAGTTTTATACAAATATCAAGTAGTTCTGTTTATTTTATGTGGTACGAAATAGCCCAATATCAAACTGGATTGTGTTTTGAGTTATGAAATACTGTAAGGCAATATTTAGCTCTAGTTACAGCGCCTTCAAAGCCTACTTACGAAAATTCATGTTTAATTCTGCGATATCCACGTAGGCCTGTAACTTCAAACAGTAACTTAGTTACAGTTAGGTGCTTCACACCCTCTTCCATAAATTACTAATAAACGCCGCACAAAAATTACACTAGTAGTAATTATGAACAGTTCGTTTATACCATATAAAAATATTATTACTGTTCCTATGCTTCACAATAAGTGAAAATAGTTTTTCTTTAAGTTTTCGGTGGTATAAACACACGCGTAATACATATTTCCAACTTCAAAATTTTGTCACATCACACAGCGGAAAAATATCTTTAGCTTAAAAGTTAAAAATTCAGCTTCCAAGAATATAAAAAAGGTCCCACTTGGATAAGAAACAACACGCACGTTGCCATCTTGTAACAGCCCATACAAGAAAACCACAAATTGGCTGTTAGCTATAAAATACACCAATAAGAAAATGGGAACAAAATATGTACAGAATTTTGTTATTGGTTCCTGTAGTGTTAATTGTGACCAACTGCTGAATCCACAGTAAAAACTGATTTTACAAATGTTTATGCACAATAGCAGAGAGAAACAACACAGTAAAACATGTTTCATGTTGGTACGCTTGTGCAAAACATATTTGTCCGCTATTCATTGGTAAATAATGACAGATATGTACACAAACATTGTTGAACGTATGTACACAAACATTGTTGAACGTCCCGAAATCCGTAAAATTTTCTTGTCCTCCATAAAACCGTAAAGCGTATGTACTTTCTGGACATTTTACGGACAATCCATAAAAGTTGGCAGGTATGCGACGGCTATGATATCGCAAGCCTGTTCGGGACATCCCTCGAACGACAAATGGGCAAGTCGCACAATGTCCTACCACAATTCTTGCAGTGGCTCCCCTGACCTCTGGGTGCGGTTCCGTAGTTGGGCATGGTGGTCATGTCGCAAGTACTTGTCTCCGAAGTGCAGCTCCAGGGCAGTAACTAATGTCAAGTATTCCACACGTTGTTGTTCTGGAAGCAACTGGAGTATACTGAGGGCAGGTCCCCACAGCATGGCTGTAAGATTGTTGGTCAGACCAACCATTTATGGTTGCCACAATCTTGAACTGGTTTTGATACTCTTGCCATGGAGTCTGGCCATCTTAAGGAGCAGGCTTGACAGAAATCCCCATTCCATTGTTCGATGCAGGCACACTAGATACACAAACTTGTTGCAGCCCATTTTCTGCCTGATTGGGGATCCCACTAGAGCCTGGTTTAAAGTTCGTTGTCTTCTTTTCGCCACCTTCAGGTATTGATTCAGCACTGACATTTTCTTCTTCAGTAACAAGATGGCTACCTTCCTGCTGTTGCATGCTATATTTCACATAGTCCATCTCTTCCTTTACACTGCCTACCTTCTCGTTTACAGCCTCTATTTCCTGGTACACCATTTCTTTTACACTATCTAGCTGCTTATTTACATTTTCATTTACACTATCTATTTTCTTATCTACATTTCCATTCACACTATCTATTTTCTTACATAAACTTTCATTTACATTATGAACATTTGCATTTACTGAATTTATTTGGCCACTTAATTGGCCACTCATTCCCTCAATGAGGGCCTTTATTGCTTCTATTTCCGCTGACATGCTTCTTGTAATCATTCACATATACAATTGCAATTTAAACACAAAATTTATAAAGTGGCTTGATTTAAATAAATAGTAATTGTGTGTAATGAGTCAACTAGCAGATTTGTTATTAAAATTATTTATGCCTCTATCCCACTTCTGACACCAGTGTTACAAGTTTGAGCAAAAAGTTAAATGGGGGCAATTCCTATAAGTTATTTTGGGATAGAGGTCTTATAATAAGAAATAAAAGAGTTAAATTAAGCGCCGGATTTAATAGCTCACAAAGCTACAAAATACACAAAACAGCAATCAACTATAACTTTTACAATACCCTTAATTATGCACACAATTAGTACTGTGCCACAGAATTTAATTAACTTTGACAATTAAAGCACAAGAATATTAACCATTAATCAATTACAGACTACAATTCACAATAAAAATTCAGTCATGTATCAATTAACAGTCTATTAAATAGTGACAATGTTCAACCTGAACAGTCAAAAGTGGTTATGGCTCCCATGTGCTGCACTGCAACTTGAGTGCACCACTGTCTTCACTCTTGAGATCTTCAGTTCGACTCCCGTCGCACACTTCATCTTCGCCCATCAACCCGCTGGAGCAGTCCTCTTGTTTCGCCCAACACTGCTCAGAAGGTAGCCACCTGCCGCCTCACAGTAGACTCTGACGTCACCAAGATATCTTCACCAGTCTCTCTCCACAAGCATAACACCATCCTCTAGTACGACCAACAGCGAACTCCCCAAATGAGTAGATTCTGTGCTTTTATACTCTGCGAAACATTCTGTGGTTCACTGCATTACAGGGGTCTAACAATAGTCATTACATCATGCTTCGGACGTGACTTAAGCCTCATAGGCCAGCCTCGTAGGGCCAAGGTGCAGTTCAAAAAGGTCTCTATGACGTATATCGTCAGGGTTTACATCATGGGGCAACCCTGCTTGTGGGTCATGGGCTAGTCCATAAGGTGTTTCGAAACAGGCCCCAGCCAGACTGCCCTCAAAATAAGAGCATGCAACAATATTACCGAAATACATTCTTACAAACAGCATTATTCTTGCGAGGTGACCCAAAACAGATGATCGAGGTCATGGAATCACCACACAGCATGACAAACAATAGGCTCAAAGTTATTTGGGTACTTTCAACACAATCTTCACTAATTATTCCCTGAGGAAAAAGTATCTAAGAATACTTGGGTAGTTTTGCCTATAGAATCACGTTGTACTTTTTTGTAGTAAAATTACCTAAGGGTACTTGAGAAGTTTTACTTGTACAAAAACATCATATTTTTGATTTGGGTAGAGTAATAATCGGGAATTGCTATTGGAGAAAAAGTGCCAGGACTTGTGTATTATTACCACACACGGATAATGATATTCGCAGTACATGACTGTAGTATCTCCATTTCGTAAGGAAATGGACTTGAATAATTTTACTTCTAAACCCACAATATGGTGTAAAGGAACGAACATATGAATATTTACAAGAAAGTTTATAATCGTTTCACATTTTTATAAAAAAAGTATACTAGATCACGTTATAAACAAAACCGACGACTTATTTGTTGTAAACGATAAAAAAATGTGTATACATTTAGAAGTTACTTTTTACCATCATTAATTATTATTACTGTATTTGTCGGCATGTAGGGCGACCGACTCCACATATAAGATGAGTCATGGTTTTGAAGGTACAAAATCTTGAAAAGAAAAAAAAAATCTAATTTTGAAAATTACGACAGAAAAATATTTTTTCCTTTGCCAGAAACATTAAAAATTTATTTTAAATATTTTCAATGCATTTATTACCGTCATATAAACATTATAGTAGACACATAAAAGAATAACATTGGCTACTACTGCCCTCCGGGCACCCAAGAGCCAAGAAAATGCACAGCGATGGCCGGCGACGACATCAGTTGCCGGCAGCTGTGCACGACTTGGCAATGCCGGACTGAGGCACGCCGTGCGCTACATGGCAACTCTGGGCTACAACATCTACTTGCAAGGTCATTGCATTCCTGTGCGCTGTTGTCTGCCAGTCTAGCACTACACGGTAGACAAATGAATGTGTGGTACAGTACCTAGATCCAATTTTTTTTCGCCCGAGAGTTTTGTGATTGCGAGACAAAGGATGTAAGCATGCGGACCTAGATCCTTGTTTTCTCTGCCCGAGAGTTGTAGGCTGGCGAGACTATCTCGGCACGCGCTCCAGCTGCATCAATCGCCGCTTTGCTGTGAGGAAGTGTCCTTTATTATGAATGACGCTCATCAAAATTTCGTACCGTAATTTTATTAAAAAAATGGGGCACATGTTTTCATTTATAACGAAAAATGCAATTCCTTGAAACATTGTACAATTCCACAGCTTACAGCTTAGATTAAAAACGATATTTAGGTTACCAAAAATTTTGCACTTTAACATATGACAAGTAGTAATTTTTGAAGGCCAAAAATATGTAAAAATTGTTGTCTTATACGCCGGCAAATACGGCATGTACAAAAATGTAAAGAAAAAGTTTTTATTTTGTTTAAATTTTTTTTAGTAGTTGAATGCATTCTTATTTTACAGTGAATGAAAACACACATAAAATAAAATTCTAATATTGCATTTTGTTATCTTTACAACATGTGAAACACAAAATATGAATTATCAAATAGTTAAAACAATACCTTTTGTACATTAAAATGGAAAACAATGAATATTTCAGTTAAATTCATAAGTCAGTGCACGAGGAGAAATTATTTTTCTCGCAAAATAAGTGATAAGACTTCACCTCAACTGAGATATCTCAATTTCTTGGCTGTGTAATGTGAGCAAAAAATTCTCAGCTTTTACTCAAGTTCTCCTCAGTTTCTCCTTTACCTAAAGGATTCCTTCACAGGACTCTGCAATTGACACATAATCCTCTTCGATTGGTAGCAACATAAAACTACAAATGTGAAGATGTGGTTGACTTTATACTAGGACCTTTAAATTGCTTACTATCACCAAAGTAGCTCACATACTCTTTATGTATTGAGTGCCTAGCGTAACATTGTCATATTTGAGGTAAAAAATTCCAACACCTTTTTATATAAATAATTGATTTCATTCATTCCTGATTTCATGAATTCAAAATGCAATATTTTTCAGTGAATAGCTATTGTTTTTTAGTTTGATTTGATTGCGCAATGCAGCTGCCACCGCCGACCCGCCGTGACATGAGAAGTTACGGCTGTTGAATGATTGATTGGGGAACAAACGTTTCAGCGACCAAGTTGCATGGTGTTGGTTATATTTTCTATTTATTCTGACGTGATTAACGTACTTTTTTGGTTATCATCGCAACGAGTATATGTCAACCTGTCTAAATACACTGTCAATCAATTAAATTAACAAAATATTTCCTGTTATATAGACACAAGTTTACTGAAATTTTGAGGTTTTGAGGGTTAAAATTACCCCAATTAGGTAACAGCAAGATCTCTGATATAGAGAGAACTGAACTTAGAATTGTAACCCCTCATTAGAACAGGCCACTACTGTACTTCCAACACCGCAGGACCCTAAAATAACGAGGTCATATAATTGAGGTGCAACATGAAGTGTTATTCACAATTATTTTGACGATAACATTGCTCGGTAAAATAAAATAACATAGTAATGATATAGGTGATTCAGGATAAATTGAGCACTTTTGAAACAGTTAAATTTTTCCTTTCAGTGAAATTACATTTTCCTGCTACTTTTTAATGTAAACAAAAATATCCACGTATCAATCAAAATACTGTATCATTCTTAAATCTTAAGGACTGAGAAAGCAATAAATAATATTGTTAAATTATTGTTTTTGTACACTTCAAAAGTTCTCACTATATCACAAACTGTCTATACTGCATGTATCAGTACAGCGGTTACAAACTTTCAGGAGAGAAAGAGTGCAACAAGACTATGGGAAATCACATAGTAATGCATGGTTGGAAACACTTTCCTGTCGTGGAAGTGATGACACAAAACACAAGAAAGAAAGGACACGAACAAGAGGAGAAAACATGTTTATCATCCTTTATATAGCAAAAACAAAGAAAAAACAAAGAGATTGATTGTCATCATCAGCTAAAGACTTCCCAGCATTTTTGCTGTATTTTAATTAATAAACATATTTTCTCCTTTTGTTCAAGTTTTTTCTTTCTTGTGTTTTATGTTGCAGGAAAGCGTTTTCGACATGCTATGTGATTTCTCATCATCTGAGTGTACTCTATCTCTCCTGATAGTTTGTAACTGCTGTAGTGATACACTCTGTATAAATTAAAAGAAAGAAATTCTTCTAGTTATATAAATATGAGGTACAAAGATCCCACTTACCATTATATGTTAATGTTTTCTTCCTGGGACTCAAATCCAGTCTCCCATACCACAGCCCTTTGTTCTAATTTACAACATATTTCTTAGACTTATTAAAGGGCAAACATCAATTTCGTTCCAGCAACATACCAAATATTTATATTATTCCTTCAAATAATAAATACTATCATTTGCTTAGGACTTGGTAAAGAATTGCTTACAGCTCATGAACACACCTCTAACTCAAGGTTCCTTTTTCAACATCCATTGCAGCAGAACTGCCTTCTGACTTTGTCTCTATCTCCCCTACATTGCCTCAGATATTTACTATATACACCTACCTAAGGTTTTCAGTCATCCTACAACTCAGCGTTACGAGAAACTAAAAATCATTTTTTTACCTACACACTTTCAAAACCCCACAGATGAATGTGTTGTCTGAGCTAGTTCTGTCCGTCTACTTTTATGGCCTCATTGGACCATTTCAGTCAAATCATTTTGTGTACATCTCCAGTAAGCGCATGTTTTGTTATTTCCAAATTGCACGATATTGTTTCATTCTTTCTGATTTTTAAAATTTTTCCTCATCTATTAATACCCTTTTTATGGCATGTCTTTGCCTATTTTTTTTGTTTAAATCTTATTTTCATAGTCTTCACAATTTCTTATTTCTTTAGATTTTCTGTGCCCCCCCCCCCCTAATCTGCAGAGGTTATTATCTAGTTCTACCATACCCTCTCAATTTTTCTTTGATCCACTCTACGTGTTTCAGCTTCACATGTTCCTCTGCAATTATTCTTGTTAATCTGGTTTATGGTGTTCTCATGATGTGCCCTGACCAAAGAAATAAATCTTCTTGCGTGTTCTATCTGCGATGGACTCCCGTTTCCTGTACATCATTACGTTTGGCACTATCTACCATTGTCCAACTTGTTGATGTTTTTATTTATATGCATGTTCTGGCTATTCTTTTCTCTACTTTTAAGATTATGTTGATTCTGTATTTGTAAGTGACTTTAAAAAGTGTTCAACCATGTACTCTATCTCTGGCTGAACCGTCTTTTAGAGTTTTCGTTTAGTTTTGATCACTAGGCAATTTATGTACATTAACTATGTTACATTTTGGGTTTTCATAATTTTATTTGTTCTTTCTTGTCAAGCAGATTTTTGATTTAAGTTATATGATATAACTTCTCTTAACTATTTAAATCAGTTTAGAAGATACTTTTCTGTTATTTACTGTTATATGACTTGTTACTAGTGGGCCTGTTACAATCATCTCACCCCCCTCCATTTTTTTTTAAAATATATCTGGAGTAGTTTATTGTGTGCTATACTTTGTAGGGTTATTATTTAATTCTTGGCTACTTTTGTGTGAAATTTTTTGCAAATTCTAAACAATTGAGGTTAATTTGGTTTTTCATGGTTCTAATTTCTGACATTTTTTAAAGTTTTCTTGTACCATTCTCTCACAAAATATTTCAGAACACAGTTGAATAGCAATGGTATATACCATCTACCTGTCTTAATCCAGATTTAATCACAAATGGCACTTAGATTTGATGTTTGTGATGGTTAATGTTATTTTAATCAATATGGGAGGATGTCAAAGTTCTTTTATGTGTCTTACGTTGAAGAACTGTTAACATAATTATAAGCTTTTTTGAAGACTACAAAAGTTATGGCTCGTTCGTGTATTCTTTTGTAGGCATTCATTATTACCTTTAAGGTGATTATCTGTAGCCTACAGGACAACTTATCCATTGTCTGAATCTTCCTTGGTGTTTCCTAGTTAATATTCACGTTGATCCTTACAGCAATTGTACAGAATTCTTGACAAGATTTTATAAGCGCGATTCAAGATGAAAATACCTCTGCAGTTGTCTGGATTTGGTTTTCCTCCGTTTTGTGTAATGAATGTATTATACACGTAGTTCAGTGTTTTGGTAGTCCTTTATCTATATTTTCACCACTTATTAGTGTAATAACATTTTTAATCGTTTTGTTACATGTTTCCAGAGTTCCACAAATGTTTGATCTTCTTCACTTACTTTGTAGTTCTCGTGCTAGTATGAGGATGATATTCAAACGTGCCTCTCTCTCGCAGATGTCGATCGACAGCTGAAAATGTGGTGTTATGTGGACAACAAAGATTCAGATGACCGGCTTAGTAAATGCAGCAAGCTTTCTTTCCATGAGCTTCCCCACATGCTAGATCCGTATGTTAACTCTGGCCACGAATATTGATGCAAGCTTGATACTTGCAAACTTCAAAAGATTGTTCAAGCTGTGGAAATATACAGATAACAAAACTCGTGTGTAGCATTTTGATAATATTAGATGGTGTGAATAATTGTATGACTATACAATGCAGCAGCAGCCTTAACAATCAAATTAGCTGTGTGTAATCTTAATACATTCTGTTACTGTTGATACCGTTTATTGGCATATTTGTGAATGTACTAGTTGCAGACTGTGGCAGCTTTTGACTTGCTCATGGGTCTGTGAGATGGAGAATATTTTATTCTTTGTGCTTAAAATTTTGGCAAAACTACAGTCAAAACAGAAGAGCGAAAACTAGGCAACTGAAGGTGACTAGGGAAGTACTCTGCCTGCACTTTCTTTACCAAGTATGTTAGCAGGAGAGGGGATTCAAATAAGCATCCCCTATATGAGAGTCAAATATGCTACCACAGCACCAACTCTCTCGCAGCAGTGGAGATGTAGGTGAGTTGACAGGCTATTAACTAATCAGGGCTTCAGAGCACATAAGGGTGAATGCTGTGGATATGGAACAATGTGAGGTATACACAACAAGAGAAATGGGAGTTCCTAGAGTAAACCTACAGACATGGGAAAGCAGGCCTCTGTAGTAAAGTTGGTTAGACGCAGTTCTATGAAGTGAGGTCCTACGTTTGAATCCTGGTTCAGGCACGGATGTTGTGAAGTCTCTTCACCTTATTTCACACTCATCAACTGGCTCTTAATACCACAATGTTAAAGGGCTGTAAGACCCTCACACCTCATAAACTTGAGTCTTACTTTGGACACGATCCCCACATGCGAACATCTTGGGGCTGGCCACACAAGACAATCAAGTTTGATTCGTTAAGGTGGGAAGTGTTTAGTGTGGTGACTTCACCACAAAGTCCTTACATGCGTTTCAGCACAGTTTGTTGGTGTCAGTATGGATATCAAGAGCCATAAGACTTCTTCCAACATTACATAACTATTGTTTAAGACATCTTTGACATTTGCCACCAGCAATTGTTTGGCTGTACATTTAACATTAAATCACATAACTGAAATATGATTTTGGTTATTATCTAGAAAATGGATACATTCAGCATAAAACACATGACACCATTCTTGTTGTAGATGATTTGTAAGTAATATACTCTTAGGAAACAACAAATAATACATTTACAGTATAATTTCTTTTGCGTAACATGTGTAACAGCCCTGCACTTTTCATGGAAGGGAGTGGCAATTGGAATATTACTTTTTAACTTCGTACTTTAATAATGCAGGATCCAGAGAAGCTCAAGACATTCACTGTTCACTTCTGCAGCATTACTTGCCAAAAACAAGTCAGGTTCAACTACACTTTCAAGGGTGGTTAAGCTCGTTACTCCTAGTCATGTACCTGTACTTGATATCTTCTTTTTATGACAAACTATCTGGTGAAGTTTGTCTGTAGAATTCAGCATTACACACCACACATGTTTTAATGTATTTCCTACCTCACACTTTTGTACGTTACCTATGTTACCTGTGTTTCTCATGATTAGTACCTATGATGTTACAAGCTCCAACGTTGGCTAGAACTAACTATTTAACTGTAATTCCATATTAAATTAAAACACTTCAACAAAATTCTTTTAGGCACCTTGAATGCATAATATGCTATATCTCCCATTACATTCTACCTTATGGGAAACAACTTTCTAATATATATTTTTAAAAATAAAATTCAGGAAATATGTTTACAAACCTTAACCTCTTGTGGAATTGAAGACAGACTAACATTGAAACATCCCTTAAAGAACATGGGAAAAGTGTATGCAAATTTTAATTTTTATGCTAACACACCTAGAGCAAATATCAAATTTGAGATTGTTTGTAGTTCAGTTGTAAATTGTTTCTAGAGTTAAAACTAATTCTAATAAAATACAGAGCATTTGCAATCTAGCAAAGCAACAGAGACTTGAAAATTTTTCAAACAATAGTTCCAAATAAAGGTTTTAAATTGCTGTTTGAATATCACAGTGCTGTTCATCAAGATTTCAAAAGAAACAGACTGCATTGTTGATCAATAATTTTAAGGGGGAGAAAGGTCACTGTAAAAATTCTATTTAATTACACATTTATAAGTTTACTTTTCTAGTGAAATTTAATCTAATAATTCACGTCAGTGATTTTAAATGATCAAAAATCTTAAATATTGATAGCAAAATCTAAGTACGTCAGTACTCTGCATAGTTGATGACCACATAACAAAGGATAATTGATGTTCCAAAAGGCACATAATGTGAAAATAATGTTACAATAGATAATTGTTTCAGCTTTTTCCTTTAAGTAAATGAGTGCCACTATTGCACACAAACCCTAAGTACTCAGCAATAATTTAATTGCTTCTGGCATGAGTAGGAAATTGACTACAGAACAACAGCACAAGCTCAAAGTACCAAGATGGCATCTACCTGATTTCAGCTAAATAAGGGCGTGGAAAGATAGTCTGAGAAAAAGTGGAGAGAAGAGAAAATGGTGTTGAAGTAAATGGTAGCACAGTGAAGGTGAAAGCTGCATTCTAACAGAGAATGGGAGAAACAGACATCAACTAGACAACATCTGAATTGTGTAAATGCTCAGTTCACCTCCAAGTGTATTTCAGGAATATAGTTTTGCTGTAATAACAATTTCTATTAATACTTATGTATCAGGCATAAAAATTTATAAATTTACCTGATGAAGAATCCTTTTGTGATATTGTTGCTGAAGAAACAAATTTGGTCGGATTTTTTCCAGTTTCCACTTTCAAGCCTCGTGGGTGTTTAATACGTCCTGAGTCATCTGATAAATTTTGAACATTGTTCATAAAGCCTTCCACAGAGTTGAAATGCTCATTGCGAGGCTGTAACAAAAAATTTTACAGGCGTGAGGCATTCAAACAAACACAACAATAAAAATTTTCCTTTCTTATTGCAATTTCCTAATAAAATAAGAAAAATTTGTTCTTATAAAATCAGAATCTTTAGAATTTAAAAGATTTATTTTTAAAATAGATCTTGGCTTCTGTATTTTAGGCCACATATTTGTTTCTTCTCCTGACATCTCCACACACATTACAGTTGCCATCCACAGGATAGCTGAAGAATTCAGCAACAGAGGCTTTGCAAGACCTTGGTACTCTTTATATACTTTGGGCACAAAGATCCCAAAAAGCCTCAGTAGGCAAGTTCTTCTGCTATCCTGAAGATGGCAACTGTAATATGTGCCAAAACATCAAAAGAAGCAACAATAATGTGGCTATTATCACAGAAGCCAAAATATACATGTCTGATGTGACATAGCAGTTCAGGCAAGCAAAACTAATTAATTTTAATTTAGGTCTATCTCAACAACTTGACTTCATAGCATAAATGCACTATGGCACCATTCACCAAGAATTACTTTATATATATTGAATGGTATCTTTTGCTGCTTTACAATAAAGAAGTTCTCAAAAATTTAGTAAACTTGTTGAACTACTTTGCATCTAAAGAAAATCAAAAGCTTGAATATTTAAATTGTATCTTAAAATCTGGCATTTGACATGGATTTTAAAAAACACAATAAGTCAGCAAAAATTTTACAAGTCCTGTTATATTCTATTCACATTAAACAAATTTGTGAAAAAAAGGAAATAAAAACTAAACCTTTACTTGAATTCCATTCTGATAAGATATTAGATTACAATGCAATTACTAGAGGTAACTACATGGCACATTCAAGATTACAATTACATCTAAACGAGTACATAAGATTGCACACTAATAAATTTTATAACAATTTACTTGAAAACTATGTATTCCACTGTAGTTGCATGTCTCTTTATTGATACAATTTTAAAGTTGTATACGTTAATATTTATACTAGACCAAATTACTACGTTTTTAGAAAAATAGGAATAACAAATATATTATTGACTTTGTAGACAAAAAAGGTATTATAAAGTGCCAGTTGAAACACAGCCAAAGTGTTGTAGTTTTAAGGCCTAATTGCATTTATGTTCTGTTTGTATCTCACTATTGGCAAGTATATTTTAAATTTACGTTTTTCGAATCATTCCAAGAACATTTCAACAAGGCTTGGTTTTAAGAGATTCTGCTATTGATTAAAGTTTAGGAGACATTTTAACTTGCCTGTGTGGTTTAATGAGGATACAATGTGCTGCTATTAGAGTCCACAAACAAATAATCTACACATAAAAAACTGTGTATTGTGTTTGCATTCACAGCTGAGAAATAAAAACGAGAATGTGATTAACTGAAAGTAAAAACAGTGCATATACCGATTGAGTCAGTATGGAGTGTGTTAATTTTTCATGGTGATAGCTAACGAAAAAACAATTCTATTTTATGTTTTAAAATTTTTGAAAAGTGATTATAATGACAGCAATACAACCTTGAAAATAAACAATACAATGTACTTAATTCAATAAAAAATGAAATTATGTAAGACATTAAGTAACAAAACTAGAAAGTGTCAAAACAATGAAACACTACGAAATTTTTTATTTTATTTTAAGAAATTAAAATCTGAGATTGACTCTCAGGGTAGCATTACTCACACAAATAAAGGGAAAATTAAGAACACATTCTAGAACTAACTTTTTTATAAGCTATCGCTACACAAAAAATAACACAATCCATGCTGAATAATTACGTAGAATTTCTGTACTATGTATGAGGAAACAGTCCATGTGCGATTGAAATCACGGTTAAAAATAGGCATGGTTGACAAGGATTACGAAATTTTATCTCAGTGCTGCTGTGTTTGAACATACTTGATCAAAGTACCAGATAATTAACTCACCACATTCTTGTCACTTTTATTGACTACCAATATGTCATTGGATATCAGGGATTGAGCAACATCAGCTGCATCACACTGTTTCAAAATGTCAACTTTAGCATTTGAGTTAGAAGTTTCACTCAAGGATTTATTTTTTGCATCTTCACGAACACTTTGCAGTACACTCGCCATTTCAAAGTTGCCAGCGACAAAGTCACGCTCTGCCATGCGGAAAATTGGAGCACACTGGACAGACATGGTTAAAAACATAAAATACAAACAAGGCCATTGTCGCAAAGAAAAATTACATACAATTTAATAAATACATACTAATGAAAATTTAAATCACCCCATAAATAGATTTTGAGACATAAGTAGAGTACAGTACAGCACAGTGAACTATCCAATCTGTTACAATAGTTTATTTCTAAAAGGTATGTAATGTATTACGTTGTCTGCAATTTTAATGTGATTAAAAGTAATAAAATATAATAAACATGCATTAACATTTTTAACACCAATAAATTATAATTCATTATTGGCAACATTTCAACTATGTAGTAGTCACAAGAAAACAAAACACAGGTTCTATTTATGGAAAAACAAAAATATTTCCTAGTGATAATTGCAGTTCAGCAGTGGCAGCTCACAATAGATTCATTTGATGCACTACATCACCTAACGACTATCACAATTATTTCTTTAATACTGAAAATTTCCTGTGGGATCTATTTATCTTAAATGCCAGTCATTCATATCTTTCACGACAAAAAAGGCTTCTTACACTAGTGCTGCATTCAGGGATGAGCACCACCATAATACGCAACTACCATTACAACTGACACTTATTTCATATCGCCCCTGTAGAGCAGGGTGATAAAGACAGCTTTTCATGGAAACTAACAGCATGTATTTCTCTTGGTGTTGAAACGCTGAGACAACTGTGAAAATTCTTGTCAAGACTAGTCCTGTGCACTAGGAAGCTGAAGTTTATCGATCTCAGAGAAACAACAGGAAACAATGTCCACCTGCCAGTCAGTAAACTGGCCACGCTGACCAGACTTGTTCGTGTTCACACTGTGTCATGTTTTCATTCTTTTGTAAATTCTCTTTTTAAAAAACATGAATCCTGCAGACTATATGGTTTGCACTGTTTGAGTAACTCCTTTCAATCTGTGGAGGGCTGATGATCACATACACTTTCAAGTGTATGGAAGACCTGTGTCAATATTACGTATGTCGAAAAAATTGTATCAACAAACTCGCAAACAAACAATTTGTGAGGAAATTTAAAACTTCTTGGTATAATTTATGTATGTGGTTGTGTGGTAGTAGTATCTTAATGGTAACAATTTTGTTTCTTGTGTTTGCTGTTCAGCACTAAGCCAGGTACATGGATCTCCCATTTCTCCCAAATTTCTCAATTCGGTCATTTCTTTACTGAAGAGGTTCATTTTGTGTCATCCTTCAGTGCTTGCACATTACGTACAGATGTCCAGTCCGAAGTATGCACTCGGGATAAGATAACCTGCCTTCAGTTACTCTCCCTATACAATATTTACATTATTACTTAGTTTACTAAATGGAAAAAAACATTTTATATTATTATGAATTGTAAGGCATGTAATAATTTTCCTGATATTATAACAACACTGATTTTAAGTGGACAAATACGTTGGTTTGACAGAATTATCTTACTTAAATTATTCACTCAACCAAATTTTATCATAAAAATATCAAACTTTATACAAGATGTATATTTTATGATCACATATGAAAACTGCTTAAATAGTACTATTTTACACCCAGAAATAGAAATTTTCCTGAATTAGGACCCCGCATCCAACACACTGAGGAAACAAGGGAGAAGGGGGAGGTTTTCTATGTAACTTGATTAAATACTCTGCAGTTTCACCAACGTTTACACCCACAAGACGCCACTGAAATTCAGTATTTTAATACTTACAAAAAAAAAATTAATTCCTTTCGTATTTGAAACAAAACTTTTATTAAAACTGATTTACTTAATAATAATAATTTCACACACAAAATATACAGACAACTTCTGATAACTCAAGACTAATTAGGGAAGGAGGTTGTCCACTTTAAGGGGGGAGGGAGAGAAATGTCCAATAATTTAAAAAAAAAAAAAAAAAAAAAAAAAAAAATGTACGTTGGAATTACTACAGCTGGTCTGTAGCTTGATTCAAATAAAATGAAAGTATTTCCCTTAAAATTAGTAGAATACAGTGACTAAGATAATTTACAGTTATTGAATGATCATCAATTTGTGACATTCACTGTAACACCCCCCCAACTGAATCAATCTACAAGGTCACAAATACTCTATGTATAAGGACACATTCATATTGTTGTCACCTCAGTTATTACTATAATATGGAAAAGAAACTCAAAAACACAAGCCTAAAGTTTTTGATGCTTGCAAAAATATAAATTTTTGTCTCAAATTTAGATGGTCACAATAGTGATATAGCCTGGAGGCCTACAAACAACCTATTTACATAGACTGGATGTTACAGAAAGGTACGGCCAAACTTTCAGGTGACATTTCAAGCACACAAAGAAAGAAAATATGTGATATGGACATATGTCCAGAAATGCTTAATTACCATGGTAGAGCTCAATTCCTTTCATCTCGTTAAATGTCATCATAAAAATTTCGTACAGACACGGTTCTAATTACCCGATTGAATGTTTCATTAGAATGTACGTTACTTTCTAGGATCACCGCCAGGTGGGCAACATGACGCAGGTAATCTTGACTGCATTGCATCTCTTTAACTCATATGAAATGATGGACTGGGAGCTCACAAAAACAGACAGTACTAGCATTACGTAACACACTTTCTTAAATAAAATGTTAAAAATACTTCCGTGAGCGAGGATACATGCATCAACCTCCGCCGCATGGAATCCCTGATGCGCTGATATCTCCCTGAAGTATGGCTTATTGTATTAAGTGGCCCACCTGACTGTGAATATAGGAAGTAAAGTTCATTGTAAACAACCAACCCACCGGGTATTTGGGACATTTTCTGTACAAAGTATTATTTACGATGACATTTAACGAGGTGTAAGGAAATGAGCTCTACCATGCTAACTAAGCGTTTCCGGACATATGTCCATATAACATATAATCTGTCTCACATTAGAATTCCATTTTTTGACAGATCTGAAGACTATTATGTGTACCAATTTCTCCAGAAAAATATATTTAATTTTGAAGCATTGCAAAGTTTAAGAACCAGCTGAAAGTGTTTTCGCAAAAATCACTTAGGAGAGAAGAAAATACAACTTATATTGTGGCAACAGCTGTAAAAAGAAATGTGAACACAACTATCAAAAATGGAATCCTTACACGAGACGGACTGTATTTTCTTTCTTTGTGTGTGCGGAATGTTTCCTGAAAGACTGGCCGTACCTTTTTGTAACACTTTGTATACACCCATATTGTATACATCGTCATACAGTAGACATAGTGCCATAACGGAAAAATTTACAATTTTGAGTTAAGACTGGATGTGCACTCAACTTGAAGAGCTTTATGTGATAGACATACCGGTGTATCTGTATCTCTTACAGTGTCGAATATATTGGATTTTAAGATTTGACATAACTAAAATTTTCCATTGAATTACACTAAACATAGTAGTGTATCTTTACATACGCCACTGTGTCTCTTAATAAGTTGATATTTATACAGTACCAGGGACACAGTGACTTATCTTTACTTATACCAATATGTCTCTTAACAAGTTACTTTTGTACACCACAAAGCAGATAGTGAAGTATCAGATAAAGCATAACATTGCTATTCATTACATAATTCTTAAGAAGTGATTCTTGTTTAAAATAAATGGCATTCAACCAGAGTTGTACTCAGCAAGAGTTAAATCATTGCAACCTATATCTGTGAAGAGTCAGCATTTTTTAACACAGAAGGCGTACTAACTAAAAGTTTTCAGTATATGACATTGGTACTATAAATTGTGCTTATTTTATTGGCACGAGGGTTAAGGTCAAAGAGAATTCTCAGAGATTGCCACATGTCTTTACAAGTTCCATCGTGATCTTAATTTTAGGAATATTGTGAAGGAAATAGTTTTGTTCTCCGACTGTTGCTGTGGCCAGAACAAGAATTGAGCCATTACCACAATGTTGCTTTATGCTGTATGAACCTCTAAAAATATAACTTTCAAATCTTAAAAAAAATTTTGAACCTTACCACGGGCAGAATGAGGATATTCGGCACATAGTGCTGTTCATTCTGCATCAAGTACTGCTGATACTGTATTTGTTCCACCCAAACCCAAATCAACAAATCACCTTGCACGTAGAAAAAAATCACACACTGTCAAAAGCATGGAAAACTCAGATTTCTGAACTTTATAGAGGAGCCAAAAAAACTTTGAATCCTTTCATGCAGCTAGATGACAAAGGCGAGAAGCTTAACTGGCCTACCATAGTAGAATACATTGTTTTAAAAGAGAACCTTACAAAATATTTTTTAAATCACGTCATTTAAGGGACTAGTACAGAAGTTTGACCCGTCCAAAGACTGACACTGCTCCCAGTGTGAAACCAAGTCAACATTACGAAGAAGTCCAACCTGAATTAAGCGAAGAAAAATATGATGGCTTGATGGCACTCTGTACTGTTGCAATGCCTCTCATCAGGGGAGAAGTAAGTATGAATTTCTATATAAATTTGCACCATACTTTACGTAAGTCAATGTACTTCTTGAATGACTGTCAATAACATTTAAATTCCACACGTACTGCAGTCAGTTTTTCATGTTTTTGTGCTTTTAATAAGTAAACTTAATTAACAACAAAGATGATAACGACCACCTAATGGGACTTAGCACTCGTGCGACCACCTCACGGGACTTAGTACTGGTGCAACACCTATCATTACGGAGAAGAAAACGTGAATTTCTTATAAAAGTTAACTGAAGCCATTAGAACAGTTGGTGATCTTTTTGAAAGATTATCAATAAATATTAAATCCTATTACAATGAGTTTGCCATAATTTTTAGTTGAAAAAATTATTCTGTTTTGAAAATTTTATTTTATCATCTCGTAATGGATTTTCCATTATATTGTACATTAATTGTTACAAAAAAAATTATTCTGTGGGAAAAATCTTCAAAAATGTAGATAGAGTTGTGCCTTAAATGAAGAGAACAAAAAAAAAAGTTATATCTTTACATACCTTGACAAAAAATTTCGTTTCATTTGGTTGTTTAACATACTAATTTATAACCATAAATGTAAGACTATTTCTGAAAAGTAGCAATTTTGCAGTTATGTCATTATGTCTAATGTACAGAGAGAGAAGAGAGAGAAAAGATAAAAGAGAAAGAGAAGAGAGAGAAGTAAGAGGGAGAGAGAGAGGAGAGAGAAGAGAGACAGGAGAGAGAAGAGAGACAAGAGAGAGAAGAGAGAAAAGAGAGGAGAGAGGAGAGAGAGGATAGAGGAGAGAGAAAAGAGAGGAGAGAGAAGAGAGAGAAGAGAGAAGAGAGAGAAGAGAGAAGAGAGAGGAGAGAGAAGAGAGAGGAGAGAGAAGAGAGAGAAGAGCGAAGGGAGAGGAGAAAGAAGAGAGAAGAGAGGGGAGAGGAGAGAGAAGAGAGAAGAGAGGGGAGAGAAGAGAGAAGAGAGAGAAGAGAGAAGAGAGAGGAGGGAGAGGAGAGAGGAGGGAGAGGAGAGAGGAGGGAGAGGAGAGAGGAGGGAGAGGAGAAAGGAGGGAGAGGAGAGAGGAGGGCAAGGAGAGAGGAGGGAGAAGAGAGAGAAGAGAGAGAAGAGAGAAAAGAGAGAGGAGGGAGAAGAGAGAGGAGAGAGAAGAGAGAGAAGAGAGAGAAGAGAGAAAAGAGAGAAGAGAGAGAAGAGAGAAAAGAGAGAGGAGAGAGAAGAGAGAGGAGAGAGAGAAGAGAGAAGTTAGAGAGGAGAGAGGAGAGAAGAGAGGAGAGAGGAGAGAGAAGAGAGGAGAGAGAAGAGAGGGGAAAGAGAAGATAAGGAGAGAGAGGTGAGGGAAGAGGAGAGAGAGGAGAGAGGAGAGAAGAGAAGAGAGAGAAGAGAGAGGGAAGAGAAGGAAGAGAAGAGAGAGGAGAGAGAGGGGAGAGAGAGGAGAGAAAGGAGAGAGAGAGGAGAGAGAGGAGAGAGAAAAGAAAGAAAAGAGAAGAGAGAAAAGAGAAGAGAGAAAAGAGAAGATAGAGAAAAGAGAGGAGAGAAGAGAGGAGGGATAAGAGAGGTATAAACATGCTATGGGACCATCTTCAATGACCACAGACATCCTGGAAACCAAGACATTGACATAAACCACTAAAAAATAGCCAGCAGAGTCAGGTCAGAAGAGTAGGCCAGAAGATTTATAATCCCACCTCTGTCTGTACAACAAACAATGGAAGTGATGCTACAAATTGACAAAAACACACAGTGCAATGAATAACATGTGGTACTTCGTCCAGCAACTTCAGTAACACTTCCTTGCAGGGTGCCACGAAAGATAGTTGTCCCACTAGTGCCCTCTTCTATGCTAATTGTAGGTGCAGTAATATTCCACAAGGGTATGGAGTACTAAAAATGTTCCTCGTGGCACATAGAGATGGATGGGGTGGATTGTCCACATGGGTTGAGGGCGAGCTGCATGCCCAGGAGATTGGTGTCCTGATGATGAGCTTCACGCCACACTTCCTCAGCACAGAAGGTGGCAGGGCAACTACACACTTTAACAATGGGGATAGGCACTGTGTCCACTCCCCTGTATAGAACAATAACCGTAACAAGTGTTGCTACCTTCCAGACAGCAGAGTCTTTACTTTGTCTACATGCATGATTCCTGTCCAAATTGTTGCACTTACTGGTGTAGCAAGGCTGTTTCAAGTTGACTTAAGGGAAGTCTAACAGGTTCCACGGAAGTAGTTACAGGGTTCCCACTCAGTAGATACAAATATAGGATTTTTGAAAAAATTTATAGGACAACAGCTAATGACTCTCAACCGCCTTAAAATCTTTACTTACAGCATCAACACACACCCACAATAATATCATAAGTAGCACATTGCATAAATAATGAAGCAACTTAAAATTCAGTACAGCTATCCCCCCCTCCACAAAACCTGAGTTACAAACCCTGTGACTTACAAAAGCTCACAGTTACGAAAAAAATAAATTTGCACGAATGCTTCACATGGTCGCCGATACAGCAGTGCTCATCTATCTCTCACACTTAATGTCACTGACCTCGCAACTCAAATATTTTGGACAGTGACAAAAATATTTTTTTTAATTACATTTTATATTTACATCCCTTGTTCATTTACATTTCATGTTAACAACAGGTGTACCTAAAAGTATCGAAATAACAGGTTTACCTAAAAGTATCAAAATTAATTATAACCTCACAACGTACATTCCCTAACGCCATATGTGTGCACGAGCATAATATTTTTGGTTTGCATTCATGACTAGTTTCATCGTTATTGTTCCAAATGTATTTAGCTGTCGTTTATCTGGTTTCAAAAAATTATTTACCAACAGTAATTATGCTGTAAACACAAACATTGCATTGCGTGTTTCTTGGCTGAACAGTATGCAAGACATGTTGCCCTTAACAAAAAACCTTATGTTTTTGGTACGGAACAAATTGCTTGCAGACTACGTACTGTGTGGAAATTCACTTCTGCTCAAGTGTAAAGATGAGCCTTTTTACGCATTCATTTGTACGTAAAATAAAATAAAGTTTAGTAAAAATAAATTACAGTGTGTGGGGAATTTTACTCCGCAATTTTGTGCACATCCGAACAGAGCCGAGCACTCTGCCCGAGTGACAATACTCCTTTTTAAAAATCAGTAGGTTATCATGGGATCAGTGTTATGTCCACATCGAGTGAAACACTTCTAAAAAGTGAAGCAGGCTAATTTCTTGGAAGCGTTCAACCTCAACCCGGCAAATCTGTGATCGGGAAAACCTGGTGACATGATTGAGAGTACTAGGCTAACTACAGAAGTTTAGTTATCGTATGTATCTCGTTAATCTTGTTACATAACCTTTTTTGTTGTAAGAAATTATTTACAAGTGGCAAATATTTATTTTAAAGCACCAGAAATGTTTTTAAAATTATTGTTGTGAAACTGTTGCGGCCTATAAAACGTGTTACTACAACTGAGTAACGACTGTAAATAATAAAGATGATAGATAAATGTCCTGGCGAGAAGTGTGTTCCATGTTCCTTTAACTACCTAACCTACAATTTCAAGTTAAAAAACAAACTCCAGAACATAACCAGCCACTCTTAGGTCAGATGTGGATGAGAACACATCGAGGGTTAGAGAGGTCGGAGTGTGGTCCTATTGCACCGAGGTGTTCGACGGAGACAAGGAGTCGTCACAGGTACGCAGGAGTATCACAAGTCGCGGCCTAAGTGGTCCGCGAAACTTCTGGTTTAAGGATCGCCTGTCTTGCTGATCTGTGAGTGAATGGCTTCCCACGAAGTTCAGTGGAGTTCTTTGGTGAGTTTTCCCATCCACCTTAGCTTGAGGCCCATTCACCTAGCCGCGATTATGTCCAGATTTTATAAAATTGAGAAGGAGCGGGAGAAGTTCATGCCTGGTCGGAGGCTTTTTGGACATTTACTGTTGGATTCCGGCGAAGCCTAATTCATAGCGCCCTGTTGTCCAAAACACGGAGAGACGTAACAGTTTTCTTAAAACCTCTGAATAAGTGACCCTTTGACACGTCGTTCACAAAGCAGTTATTCGGGAGCGTGGTGTGATTGGATTGAATGGGGGAAGTAAATGGTAAAGTGCACAGAGCTGTAATACATTTTTAACGAGTGTAATGTCAACTAGACCTGTATTATTTAGTGAAGAGTTTAATGTATTTGATTGTTCAGATTTTGTAATGGCCCGAGTGGGAACTGTATTTCCTGGTAATAGTGGGAATTAAATGCAGGTTATAGACACGCGTGTTTTCTTTGCTCGAGAGGATAAATTTCATTAACTCGCTTACAAGCATTGGTTATTTGAATTGGTGGGGACTTGCCCTGAGTGGTGGAAGCATCATGCTAGGGTCTGCATTCAGTTAAAATGGAAATATTGTCCTTTAGCCTCTGGAGTCGTCTCCTTGGAGTTTGGATCAAGTTCACTGCGCCACTCTGCTCCCTTTAGGGGCAAGTGGGTGTTTGTGGTGTTATCGAGCAATGAAATGCGAGTTGTGCGTTTGGTATTTATGTACTGTAAATTGTTTACTATGTTGGGAAGGCGGTGTATATGTACATTGCCAGGCATACCTGTGCCGTCTGATATTTTATATCGCCTTGGGGGGGGGGGGGATCTAGTAATTTATTTGAATGAACGAAGTGTCGGGGTGACAGATGATGAAACCACAGTCGAGCTGCGTCAACGTGCAATTACTTGGTTTTGCGAGGAAGAAGAGAAGCGGATGTTTATTTTGCGGGTAGATAAGGGAAATGGGAGAGAAAATAACGATCGGTGGACAGTGGACTTGACTAAATCTTTACCTTGTGTTGACAGCTGGTAGATAGAGCCCGTTTTGGATTTCTTGGGCTTTGTACAGGCAACAGTAAATTTCCGGAGCGTTCAGATTTAGTCCTGAGATTCACGTAAAATTTAGGCGAAGGAATGGTGTGACAATACATGCTATCGCAGAGGAGGATGTCATTAAAGAGCGTGACATGGATAAGATATTGGAGGATTATGATGATGTCATTACAGACAGAATTAGGAAATGCGATTTTGTTCCACACAAGTTTTACTTGTCTGACACAACTCCCTTCAGAAGTCGCCGATTAAATTAGGACATTACCGGAATAAGGTTGAGAAATTATTGCAAGCAGGGATGAATGTCCCCCCCCCCCTCCACCCCAGAATTTTCCTCGCTGGGATTTTTGGTAAATCACGCTAAATTAAATGAAAGGGTGCCGGTAGACCCGTTTCCCCTTCCTACGGTTGAAGGAGCTTTGCAACATTTAGGGCGAGCTAAGTACTTCACGACGATAGATTTGAACAGCAGCTTCTATCAAGTTCAACTGCATGAGGATTGCAGAAAGTTTACCGGAATTAGTACACCCTGGGCACAGTTCGAATTTACTAGAATTCCCATGGGGAGTAACTCTGGTAGTCAGGCGCTGAGTAGGGTATTAGATCAGGTATTAAAGTATCTAAAATTTAAGTTTGTGCTGCTTCATTACATCAATGTCATTATCTATAGTGAGACTTGGGGAGAGCATTTGCAGCACATTAGGGTGGTGCTGGATGCCTTGAGAGGGGCGAGTCTGACCGTTAATCCTTCGGAAGTGGAACTGGGGAAAAGGTTTGTAAAATTCCTGGGATACATAATAGGGGGAGGGCAGCTTAAGGTGAACACAAGAGAAAATAATGCCGATTCTGAATTTCCCTCGGCCTACGACGGTGAGAGGCGTACAAAGGTTCATGGGGATGGTTGGTTATTATGAGAGATTTACACCTAACCTATCTGATATCGCTGAGCCGTTAAATAGGCTCAAAAGGAAGAAATTTAAATTTGAGTGGAAGGGGGAGCAGCAACGAGCGTTCAAAACCCTGAAACGTTTATTATGCGAGGAACTGGTTTTCTCCTTGTCGGATTTCAGCAAGCCCTTCTATCTACACGTTGATGCTTTGCCACTTGTATTGGGAGCAGTGTTAAGCCAAAATATGACTGGAAATGAACCGTTTCATCCGGTAGCTTACGCGATTAGGGTTTTAAGTGAGTCGGAAAGGAAACTCAGTGCATATGAGAAAGAATGCTTGGCATGTTTATATGGAATGAAACGCTTCCAGGGCTTCCTGGAGGGGAAAGAGTTTAATTTGTATAACGACAATCAGGCCCTGTCGTGGATCTTGGGACATCCCCACCAGCTAGGGAAGTTAGGGTGGTACGTTCCGATGTTGAACAGGTTTCGCTTTGAAATACATCATGTGCATGGGTTAGCTAATCCTGTTGCAGACGCGCACTCGCGAATGTTCAAGCCCGAACATTTTGCGGTGCAACAGGAAATGGGGAGGGGACCTGTTGGGCTCATTATCTGAGCCGGAATCTTTTACGTCAATCAAAGAACACCAATTGGCTGATACTGACTAAGATTATTAGGACTGGACTGAGCACAGGGGTTCAAGTGCCTTATATGGTGAGTAACGGGATATTGTATTACTCGGAGCATGGCTCAAGAAAAAGAGTGGTGGCTCCCGAGGCCGTCCGCGATATGATCTTGCGATATTACCACGACCAGCCAGGGGGGGGGGGGGCATTTGTGTATTGCAAGGATGAAAGAGAAAATTAGCCGAGATTTTTATTGGGCCGGTATGAATGGTGATATTAAGAATTATGTTAAAACTTGTGAAAAGTGTGAAAAATTTAAGGCTCCTAAGAATACCAAGTTGGGACTTATTGCAGCAGAAGAACCCACTAGCCCGTGGGCAAAGGTGCAAATCGATATATTTGGACCCTTAATTTGTTCTAAGAAGTGCCGTGTTGCACTCTTGGTGATCTTAGACATTTTCTCCAAATTTACCTTCCTATTGCCCATTAGGAACATGAAGGCTCATGTTCTTACGGAGGTTTTGGTAAACCAAGTGTGGAAAATTTTTGGGGCTCTAGCCAGTCAGTGATAATGCGGCCTGTTTCTCTGGAAATGAATTTAAACTCATGTGTAGCGAATGGGGGATAAAGTATTTGTTCAGTAGCCCGCACTTTCCGCAAGGGAATATGGTAGAACAAGTCAACCGAAATACCAAGGTTGCATAGGGGATTTTCAGTTACCCGGTTCATAATGAGTGGGATGTGCAGGTCCCTTGGATCAACTTAGGTTTTAATGATGCGCTGCACAAAAATATGAGTTAAAATCCCACTCAAATCTTTTTGGGTCGGTGTCTAACGCATCCCTTGCTTAATGTTTGGGGTATTCCCCCTCTGGATTCTATCCACTCTGAGTCTCAACGCAAGGTTTTGTTGACTCGGTTAAAAGATCAGTTGGTAAAAGCACAATTAGGGGGAACACGTAGGTATAACATGGGAAGGTCTGCGAACTCCTTTAAAGTAGGGGACTCGGTACTCTGTAGGAGTTTTCGCCTCTCTGACCACGCGTTCAAGGTTTCAGCTAAGCTTTCTCCTCGGTATGAAGGAACGTACAGGCTGCAGAGATGCTTTGGTGAAAATCACTGGTTAATGGATTAACAGGAGGATGCTTTTGTTGTGCGAAAAGCACATGTTGTGCATTTGAAATTCTACCATCCTAGACCTTAAAGAGTCACTTTGTTTTAATGTGTTTGTGTATGTATCGCTGGCCAGTTTGTTGTTTATGTTGTGTGGCACCTTAGGTTAAGTAATGCATAGTGTATTTAAGGGATCTAATGAATATGTTAAAGGTTACTGTTGAGCGCTCAAGATGTACACTGATGGACCAGTGTGATTAGTTGCATGAGGCAACACTTTTGGCTGTGTATTTAGAGAATGTTGTGGCCATTTGTTTGGGATTTAATATGTTTTAAGGGAGGCACAAGCTCTAAAATGTTACCAATGAAGCTTTTGTGATCAAGAGTGTTTTATAATAGTGTACTATATTGTAAGAGCCATAGGGGTGAATTGGTATGCGAGAGATTGTACCCTTGTACAACTGGGTGTATTGAGGTGCTTTATATATATATTTTTTACCCTAAGGGGCATAATCCCTGATAGTGTTACTTGTCGTTTACGGTGTGTGATGGTAGTGTTATTTTGTATGTCACTTGTTATGTATTTGTGTGGGAAAGGTGTGCTGAATGAGAGGAAGTGGAAGTCTGTTTTGGGGTTATTCTCCGGATTTAGGTGCTGATAGGGTGGGGGGTTGAGTGGGCTCCTAGGATTTTGGGGTGGAAGTTTTTATAAGTTTTTAGGGGGTTCTGAGTTATGCAGTTCTGTTAGACGGCTTTCTCTTCTTCCTCTCATATTGCCTGGTCTGGTAGGCTGTTGAGCGAGAAGGGTTGCCCTGGTTGACGGCGCTATGTTTTCCCCTTTCCCGCCAGTCCTACTTCTCCACTGGCCATGGAGGCGAGGGCCTGGAGGGGGGAGTCCTAGTGCCTTCTGTCGGTGGTATGGGCGCGAGTGAAGCGAGCAGCGGACTCGCGATGCATGTGGAGGGCGGACACTCTTAGGTCAGACGTGGATGAGTAAACATCGAGGGCTAGAGAGGTCGGAACGTGGTCCTATTGCACCGAGGTGTTCGACGGAGACAAGGAGTCGTCATAGGCATGCGAGAGTATCGCAAGTCGCGGCCTAAGTGGTCCGCGAAACTTCTGGATTAAGGATTGCCTGTCTTGCTGTTCTGTGAGTGAATGGCTTCCCACGACGATCAGTGGAGTTCTTTGGTGAGTTTTCCCGTCCACCTTAGCTTGAGGTCCGTTCACCTAGCCGTGATTATCGTCCCGATTCCTTAAAATTGAGAAGGAGCAGGAGAAGTTCATGCCTGGTGGGAGGCTTTTTGGTCATTTACTGTTGGATTCCGGCGAAGCCTAGTTCTTAGCGTCCTGTTGTTCAAAACACGGAGAGATGTAACAGTTTTCTTAAAACGTCTGAATAAGTGACCCTTTAACACGTCGTTCACAAAGCAGTTATTCGGGAGTGTGTTGTGATTGGATTGAATGGGGGAACTAAATGGTAAAGCGCACAGAGCTGTAATAAATTTTTAACGAGTGTTATGTCAACGAGACTTGTATTATTTAATGAAGAGCTGAATGTAAATGATTGTTCCGATTTTGTAATGGCCCGAGTGGCAACTGTATTTCCTGGTAATAGTGAGAACTAAATGCAGATTATTGACATCACATGCGTGTTTTCTTTGCTCGAGAGGAAACCTTTCATTAACTCGCTATAAGCATTGGTTATTTGAATTGGTGGGGACTTGCCCCGAGTGGTGGAAGCATCATGCTAGTGACTGTATTCAGTTAAAATGGTAATATAGGCCTTCAACCACTGGAGCAGTCTCCTCGGAGTTCGGTTCAATTAGATTGTGTAAAGCAATGTGCTAAACCAGTGAAAGTGAATGTTTTGTGCCAAAATTATACAATGACACGTCATTAAAAACCTAGTGAAATGTTAACAATTATTTATTCAACTCTCAATGTCTAATGAGGCCATCCTTGAAATCCATATCTCGCCTGAAGAATTTTCCTGCAATGAGCATCGGTAGCAAGCAGCTTGTGACAGCAGAAAAAGCTGCTGTGCGCCAGCTGCGATCACACTGAGACTGATCCTGCCAGCAAAATACCCGGCCAGGAACACTTCCTGACAGAGTTGTACAAATGTCATATTTACTAAGTCACACAACTAGCCAAGTGGGCTCATAAACAGCAGCGACTAAACCAAATCCTTACGGATTGTTGCCGTTTTTAGCTACATTTTATCTACCTCTGTGAAGTCACCCACGAAACAGTCTTGCTACACCAGCGGGTGCACCAATTCTTACAGAAATCACATCTGACGCCAGAGTCAAATATGCTGCTGTCGGAAAAGAATCAACACAAACCTGTTATGACAAATGCTCTAAGACAGGTGAGTGGACAGAGTGCGCAGCCCCATTGTTAAAGTGAGTAGTTGCCTTCTGCACAGAGGGAACTGTGTGTGAGGCTTATACTCTGAACACTACACTTTCAGGCACACAGCTAGTTACCTGGAACATTTCCAATACTCCACTCCCCTGTGGGATACTCCTGCACCCACACTTAGCAGAAAACGGGACGGCAGCGTAACAGCCTCAATTTTTTTGGAGGAACAGTTTATAAAAATTACAAGTAACACACAATTTCACTTCTTAGGAATGTGAACTCTCTTTGCATTACAGAGGTACATATATTATTTTAGTACAAAACTTGAATGGTCATTAATTTGTCAACACATACGGCATGGCCCAAAGTCTAAGAGTTAACGGTTTCTGAAGTACATGGCCAAGCAAATTCTTGTCAAATGTGGTCAGTTGGTGTGTATGTGGTGCTTCAACACTCTGCCATGTCATTATCATTGAGTATTCATCCCATAGATGAAACACAAGTACATATTATATTGTACCACATTCAGGATTGTGCAGTAAGTGAAGCTTTACCACTTATCTTGTGTTAGTGTTGACTGCTCTGTACACAACATGCATGTTGGCTAGCTCCACTCCCATAAAATGTTTGTTTCTAAAACCAGCTAGACACACATAATATTGACTCACAGCACCTGTTGCCACCTTTATGTATGCAACACATCCATCTCTACTTGCTTTCTTAGCCACTTACATGAAATCATCTAGAGATGATGAAAAATTGTTTTAAATCGATGAAGCCGCGAATAAATGCGACATCCGCGCTTTCATGTGAATATTCACAAAATTTCACATAACCTCAATCTTGCACACGAAGCAAAAACGTTGCAATGCATAAGACGTTTATGACTGATGATTTTATGGTTAATTCTTCCTTTCCACGTAGCTATTCCGTAAACAGGCTATTATAAAATATTATACGTTACTATAGTATGTTCACAAGTAATTTATTATTGTGGCTTGTTGCACAACTGTTCTATGGTGCAAGCAATAAGCATTATTTTATTTTGAATTCTAAAATGGCTGCCATGGCCTCTGGCTTCACTTGTAGAGCCAGAAAATGCTGCTTTGCTTAAGTGTTCAGTTTAGTTTAGTTCTATACATACAATTTTTTCAACTCGGTATTTTGGTGTTTCTGCACTAAGTTAAGAAAATCTTTTAAGACCCGAAACAGTTTAAAATTACATCTGACCCATTGTTCGGATTTTTTTACGTTGTACAGACATAAATTTTGCTTTGCCATCTTCTGGAAGTCTTTCACACTTGTATGTTGGCAACCATTGTCTTCTTAGTTTCATTCTACCACGAATTTCTGTTTATTTACACTCTGTTAACTTTGTGGTACGGTTCTGTTTTAGAATTTCAACCATTTATATTTTAAGTAATATTGGTTAATTTAAAACCTGCACAAATATGCATAGGAAATAGTTGTACGTACATTGAAAATTATTTTTTATGTTCATGAGAGCGTTTTTTTGCGAGCGAGTCGACTTAGTGAAAGTTGACATGGGGCGAAATAAATCCGTCAAAGGCACATACTCGAGTCAGTGAATTTGCTAGCCATCATTTTTATGTCAGTGACACTAATATTCTTATGTGCAAACAATATGATGTTAGGGTTGGCTGGCAAAAATTATTCGGCTGAAAAGCACATTTAAAGTAGTTCACATCACCAACTGCTTGAGAAATTTTCCCCACATGACAACAAACGGCAGGCTACAATTCAAAGCACTTTTGACAAGCAAAAAACGCAAAAACGGAAAAGCAGGAATTTATTAAGGACATTGTTGCTATGTTCCTCAAAGCAAATATTCCTCTCCACAAAATTAACTCTGAGGCTTGCAGGGCATACTTTAACTAGTAAGTTGGTTTTCCTTTTATTTGTTTTAGGTCTACATGTTGGCTTGTATACTAAAGTTTTGTGAATTGTATATTAATATTTGGCAATAAAAATTCTGTAGGTATATTCCTGGTTCTGGAGATTTGTCAAAATCCGATACACTGAGGAAAGAATATGTTAGGAAACCATTTGTTTCCTTTCACTTCTAGTGCTGGGCAAATAAAGTGAACCTTGTTGGTGATTGTTTTTTGAAGATCTTTCATAAAACTAAACACGCTAGTGACAAAGCTTAAGATGGCTTTCCTCCATTCACTGAAAATTAAAAATGCATATCTGGCCTTCCTGGAAGAAAACCACAAAAGCCTTCCAGTGACCTTGTTTCCTATTCCTGTTATTACGAGGTGGAACTCGTGGTTCACTTCTGTTCAGTACTTGGACAAGTACATAGATGCTATTGTGAACTTTTTTTCAGTAAGCAAGTTCACAAATAGCAGTATTGCTGGTGTGCTAGAAATGTTTAAAGACAGCAATTTAGCCCACAGACTTAAGTTACAGATTGTGTGTGTCACTGAAGTGTGTCCCAAACTTAAGTGTCTGATTACAGACATGGAGGGTTCTGCTTATCCATATGCCCATAAAATATGTGACGAGTAGACGTCTCTGCAGGCCTCCCTTCATAGATATGCGGCTGGAGCTTTTCCACAAGCTATAGATAAAATGTTAAACAATTGCAAAAGTACTGTTAAAAAAGAAGAACTGAAAGCTCAGTTAAAGTCATGATGCATGCAAAAATGTCTGGAAGTATTAACATGCCACATGATGGAAAATAAACCAACAAACATTTTGTATGAAGATGTAGGGATTCTCTTCAATCCAACCATTGCTGGACAGAAATCACAAATTGATCACAAACAACTAGAAACAAGAAAAAAAAGAATGCAGTTCACTGTGAAATTGATTCCAATGTATTTTTTATGGTTATTTTTAATTTCATAGGCAGTTAGTCACAAGTTTGAAAGACAGAGATTTCAGTGATGTGATTCAGCTGTTGCTTGCTGTAAAAATTAAGCACTCTGAGTTTGCAGATGCAGCATTGAGAATTGTTTGGTCTCCTTTCAGCAGTGTAGAAGCTGAAAGATTTTTCAGCAGGTACAATTTAGTTGTGACAGATAGGAGAACAAGAATGACGGAACAAACTGTGGAAACTTGTTCAATGCTTTCCTTCAACAAAATGGATGAGTCGGATGACTGAATAAATAAATTTTTATTGTAAAGTGGATTTATTTTTCAAGAGTAATTTTTGCAAATGTATGTTGTGTCTGTAGGTAATTTTTTTTATATGTTTGTATTGTTGCAAATTAAATAGTGAATGTTTCCGCTATATATTTCAGTGTCATATATGCAATAAACAAGTGAGTAGTTGGTGAATTCCCGTAATATTGGTGAAAATTTTTTAAAATGCTAATTAATGTTACAGGACCAAAAATAAATGCTACAAAAAAGGTATTTTAATGTTATTTTTCATTATTTCTAGCTATGATTTGACTAACCACATTTTCACACATGTACAATCAGCAATTCTAAACACAACTATCTTTCGCATAACTCCGATTTAGGTATTTCCTCGTATATTTATGTTAATGTATCTGTAAAGTTCAATACTACGTACTTTCTGCAATACTGACTATGTGTGATAGTATTGGTCAACATAACCTGGTTTTCTATAAGGAATCATGTCCTTTTACACTATTACATGTATGTAAGAAACAAAATATATAACATTAAGTAAGTTAGAACACTGCCAGAATTTCAATCATTTAAACCGAACCTTAAAAACGGAATATACACTTCATTAAAATAAAATTTGAATATTTCATAAATATTTAAAAGGCATGCAATGAGAATAAAAGAGATTATATTTAAACAGATATACAAATTTACATTCACAATTTTTTGTCATTTAGAGTCATACCTGATCCCTCAATTTCACGGCAGCTTTATAAAATATGGTATCACGTGAGTTATATGCCATACAATTCTGGATCATTAGTTTGAAGTCTGCTTCAAATGACCACAAATCTGAATACAAGTATGATTCAATCTTTTTTTTCATAGTTGACAAATCCATTGGTTGCTTTACAACATCTGCATAATCCAGGACTTCAGTTTGATCAACTGGTTCTCGAAAAATATCGCCAGTATCTTTTGCTTGAATAATATCCCACAGCTGACGCAAAAAGCAAACACATGGTTGTAGTTCAAGCTCTAGAGTCTTTTCTTTCCTGTAAAACGACAAGAAAATAAAAATTATAAAAATAATAAAAAAAGAACACTCAATAAAAATAACATCATAAGAATTGTAATGGGTATTATTCACTGAACAAACCTTTTATTTTACTTAAGGTTTTAAGTTAAATTCACAATTTCTAAAATTGTTGTCATTTCTCTTAATCTTTAAAGTGTATTCTACAAAACGATTTTCAGCAAAGCTGATATCTAGGGGGTTCACGTGTTCAAGGCAACTGACATTTGTATCACTTGAAAACTCACATTCCTGTAACGCCACTACACAAAACTATACAAATTATTTAAAATTGTAAATCAAACATTTAAAATAAAATAATTACATTGTTAAAATAAACCATTCAAACAGTTTTAATTTCATAAACCATAATGTTTCTGACTGTCAATACCATTAGAATAATGTAAATAAAAGTAATTGCCTCTAGCTGTAGTTAAAACCACTTTGCATTTTGCAGCATGTCTGCATGTAATTAACAATTATATATTCTCCACCCTTAAATATAATTGTATGTCTGAATATAATAATTAATAATAATTAACCACACCTACTCAAGATAATGAAAATGTGTAGTACCTGAACAGTAATTAGTAACATACATGAAAATTTGGACCTTTATTTAAAAAAAAAAAACATATTTAAAGGCACAAAGACATGAATAAGCCACACTAAATGTGTCATAATATAGAACAATGTGTCAACTGTGATCATTTGTCACTGAAACAATTGTAGTAAGATAATAAATTATGCTCAACGCTATCGAGAATGTTTAAGTTTTGTAATAACTACCAGTTTCCCATTAATGTGTAAATTTACTTTGCCTCCTAAAATATGACTTGTCCTCTACATGAAACAGGTCTTAAAGATAACTGTCCCCTTTAGCATGCTTAAATGCACATTCAACATTATCCATGGGTCCCTTGCAGATGCCAGCCGTACTACAGTGCATCGTGGCGAAGAACATCTGAAGTAGGCGGGATGTTTTCTATGTTCCTTCTGTTCTTGATAAATATAGCACATCTTGCATCATTCGCACAGACTTCATTGCTGCATTTGTCATACAGCAGTATGACAAATCTTTGGAGGGTATTGAATGCTTCATTAACTGAGCCTTTTGGCTAGCATTAACAAAACTTCATGTGGCCTCTTGGTAATTGTTCCATACTTTCCATGCAGTTTTCTTGCAACAACCTCCAAATGTAAATGTGTGAAAAGAAAAGAGAGCAGGAGCTTCAGGACAACCAACAAGAGCAGTTGCTAATTTATGAGCAAGAAGGTACTTAAAATGCCGACTACCCACACATCCTTAATATTTGAATTGAACAAATGCCATAACCAGAAGGACATCTGCATCTACTGCTTTGATAATTACCCACAAATACCCAGTCATTGCTGCATTAGCAGAATGAAGCAAAATTAATGTATCTGCTTCTTCCTGGCAACATGAAGTTAGGTTAAATCAGTTCGGTTTGTGGTACAAAGAATTTTGTTGTCCTACAGTGGTATAGATTTCTCTGGGTTGTTACCACAGCACACAAATACCATTAACACAGAACGTACAGTTACACTGGATACCATAATGCCGAAAACCAGATTGACTGCAATGCCAAAGGCTAGCAAAGTGGCTGTATTCTGAAGTGCATAAAATGGCGGAATAAAATTCCCAAAATATTATAATTTTTAAAACCAGTATTTTACTATATCTTAAAAACAAATGCATGTGTAAAATGGGCAGGACTTTACACTTGAGCTTAAGCGAATTTCCACACAATTCCTATTATATATCTGACTGAGGGTAATTTGTTCGGTAACAAGAAGTTTTCTCGTCAGTGGCAACATGATCAAGATATTGCTCATCCAAGGAAAACGCAATGCAATGTTTGTGTTTACAGTACAGACTGTTCATAAATTGTTTCTTGAAACTAGATAAATTGCACATAAATACATTTAAAATAATTACAGCGAAATTAGCAGTCAATACATATCAAAATATTATTTCTGTCCTCACCTGTGATGTTAGGGAATGTGTGTTGCTAGGTTAACACTAAAATATTAGTCATTCTTCGATACCGTACTTAACATGTTAATAATAGTTTAAAGAATCACTGGCCTATTCATGTAAGATTTTACTCTGAAAGCCATTTTCATGTAGCCTATTACGTGACACTTCCAAAATTGGAACAGATTTATCTTTTCCGACGATTCTACCCGATAGTTTGCCTCTCACGTAATAAATAATTCTTACTTTAATAAAATATCTGACTTACTCTTTTTGTTCCTTATCTAAAAATAGGATACACAAAATAATAAACGTAAAAAAAGTCTGGATAGAAGTGCAGTGGTTTGTTGCTATGTGACTTATTGTAACACCTAACGTTTACCTTTAAAAAAATATTTTTACTAACTACGAACAATAACTCAAACCTGGAATATTTTCTAATTGTACGCATTGATGGGGACTAAATTGTAAATAATACCTGCTAGGCTTTATAATATTTAGATACAAAATTAATACATTTTATTGTGTTTTGCTACCCATTGTAACTTCTGGAACTACTTGGGTTCTTCCACGCTGCTGCTATCTACCGGTGGACCTTGAACTATGTAAGGCTTCGCGTAATGCATGAAACGCAATATTTTTTTTTTGTATTTTCTAAAATGCTGTGTGCAAGTTATTTACACTGACTAATATTTCAATGATTGCCTTTAATTTAATATTTGTAAACAGATACTATCCATTCTTCTGAGCTACTAACTGTGTTTATAAAAAGTAACCTGCTCGAGTTAGGTAGGTATTCTAAATGACATGTATAGAATGCTCGATCACCAGAGGTTAGTCAGGTCGCAGTCAATCTCGTGCTTGCTATTAGTTCGGTTCACTTTCTGGATGCAAACAAACTTCACATAGGACATTTTCTTAACTACTAAGAGTTGAAATTTTTCTACTTGGTTTTACTTGCATTTCATAAATGTCTATAGTTTCAAATAGTGCTTAGTGTGTGTTAAGGTCACTCAGATTACATTTAACTTACAATAATAATAAAAGTTTGTGGAAATATTATGTATAGAGGCTACTTCCAAAATATTATGTACAAGTATTGAAGGCAAAAACATAAATTATTGTAGTGATGATTCACAGTTTCGCCGAATAATTCAAATCCACTGCTTTCTGAAATTTTAATGTTATCGTTCAGGAACACGTAACTTCCCGAATGTTTTTAAGGACGTATTAGAACGCTTATGTACTATACAAGACGTGAACAGCTTTCGTTTTGCGCCAAGTCGAGATTACTGTAAGTTTTTGTCACACTCCTCGCGATATGCGCACAATTGCTATGGTCGGTAGGAAGCAAAAGGGCTGGGATCTCGCCGGATGATGTCACAGCGGACGCCAAGCTGAAGTAGAGCGTTTCAGCTGGCTTTTTAAATTACATTACATTTTTCGCAGATTGCACTTGCATCAACGTATAGAAATTAAAAGTAAAATGTGATTATTGCTTAAAAATGCCTGCGGAATTGAAAAAAAAAAAAACATTAAAACAATTAGGCATGTTCCCCATTAGGACTACACATCAACTTTCGCTCAAAAAAATTGTTGAGTGGCGGAATCTAGTTTTCAAAATTATTCTTCTGAAAATATTGCCATTGCCACCGCCACTGTGTGAAACAGTAAAATTCCATCGGCAAACAGAACAAAATGCATGAGCATCAGTCTTTCGAGACACTATTATTGCCGGAAATTTTTTTTTCAATATGCCTTGCTGAAATGAATTTTGTGGTTCTTTTTTTGCTGAAACATGTTTGAACACATCTGCCGACTCGTTACTATCTCTGCTTTACAATGAACAAAACAATAAAGTCTGTCAGCTCTAGCAGCAGGCAAATCTTTACACGATTTAACAAACAAAACTGCTGGACCAAGCAAAAGAAACACGATACGAGACTGGTAACTTTCCACCGGTAAATCTATGAAATAAGGTTGTAAACAAAATTATGTGGAAGAGTACACGAACAGAAACAATTCTAGCGGCAATGTCACGAAAAAATAATTAAGTAAAAATACGCAAGAAACTTAATCAGCCATCTTTTTCAACTTACTACGTTGATCATTAAAAAATATCAAATATTTTTGTAGTAATTAATTAAAACATTTTATAACATACCAAAAGTGTGAGGAATATACAAGTAGTTGTGAGGGCGAGAAATTAACTTGTAAATCATGAGACTCATGCCTAAATCATGAGGATTAGTAGGTATAGAACGGAAAAGAGCGACAACAGAAACAATATAGACACAACGAAAAAGTGAAGTAGGGGAAAAAATGGGTAAGAGCACTACGGTCGACAGTGGCACTATTTTAGAAGTTGGTGGGGGGGGGGGGAATGTAAAAGTAAATAATCTATATAATCTGTAACTGTAATTATTATTAATTATTGGGAGCAGAGCGATATTAGTGTGAACACAAAATCCAACAAAGAGATTACAATAGGACTTGAAAATGGGGCTACTACAAATCATCATTGCCGGTGAAAAACTTCCTATGTGCAAAATTAAAAAATTTCAGGAAAGTAAGAAAACAAGATCACGCAATATTGTTAGTGTTTGGGATATTAACGATCTCAGAACTACATACATGTAATTCATTTGTATTAGTCTGTACACTTCAAGTATAGATACGTACACAAATATATTAAGAAGTCTGTTTTATTATAACGAATGACACACAGGAGGTTTTTTCCCAGCAACGACAAAATATCGTACTAAACACAAACAGGTGTTATTAGACATTTAATAGTTGGCCATCAATTTACATTTCAATTATACAACAACAAAACACTTGTAACAATGTAACCATACACATTAAATATTCACTGGGATCCATTCGTAGTTCTTTAAGTTTGGTATTTAGGTAATACCAATAATTAGCCTTTTACTATGTTCTTCACTCAGTTTGAATGCCGGTACTTTTTCAGCATGCCATACAGTTCGATGCACTTGGAAAAAACCTGTAGATACATACATAACTTGTAGAGTTAGCTTGCAGGGTCGCAGGAAAGGCCTTTTATATATGCCTAACTTTGGTGACTCTTCTCGACTAAAAGAAGAATAAAGTACAAGTCCAGCACTGATGAACCTGACATAAGTATAGTTTCTACAGTTTAACTGTAAACCAAAACACTATTATTCATGATGCAACATTTATTCAGTACCATTTTATGAAATACAAAGCTATTTTGTTTACTAAATAAGATGGTTAACACTGGAATGGAGTATAAAAGGAAATATTCGTTTCCGCGATCAGGATGGTCTTGCTAAATGGCCTCATATTTCCCGGTTCAAAAGACTCATCGGGAAATATGCAAGTGACCACCATACTGTGTCATGATCCAGCCATGACTCCCTCTATGCAAAACAATCACACACTCTTCCGACCCTGTAATCTACCGACAACGTTACGAATTCATCCAGCTGGTAGTTGCCAACTTTAGCAAATAACAGAAATCCTGCCACATTACGGTTCCGCCAACGTAAATATTCTTGTTTTTTCCTAGTCATTCAAAAATGGCCAAGTAACCAACAGTAATAAATGAATAATAAAAAAAAAAACATTAACCAGTACACATTTTCATGTGCACACACACACACACACACAACAGATATCTCCCTATATAATACACCAGTATGAGTTTATATAAATGTGTGTATTTATAGTTGACCATAAATACTAACAGGGATAATATAAAATTATGCACAGTGCACCATAATGCCATTCACAAACACTCAATGTTAGAGGAGATATACAAATACATAAACATAATAAAAACATAATGCCCTAAACATTACACACTGCTTTATTAACAATGATTTATTGTTTATAGGATATCATCATGAAGTAAAATTAAAGTACAACTTAACGTGAGAAAAGAATATTCTATGACATTTACAGGAAAGTGAAAATTTTAAAAATGGTTTACACTCAAAACATGAGTGTAGGATTAATGAAGAGACAAGGGTCAAAGGAATACACAGGGCCACCATTGCTTTGAGATGGGGCCCCATCATCTCCAGTACTGTCACTTGATAGAAAATCACTTTCTCTAGTTCATTAAGTAGTACATACTTCAATTTCCAAACCAATTTCATTTATTCTCTATCGTTTTAAGATCTACACCATAACTATTAACATTTCCAGTGTTTGCTTCCTCGGTACATAATTTATTTTAAAAGTCACTTAACTTAGCAATATATAATTACAGTTCCTAAGTCCTGTTTTATTACCCATAGTACACTGATTGTTTCAACAAATAACTTAAAACAGAATATGCAATTCTAAAGTCCAGTTGTAGATTGTAACTTAATGGTTAACTTAACAGTAGCTATCCATAAAACTACTCTTCCAGAGCCTATGTAGTATAGCCTTTCCAATATTCCGGTTTATAAATCTTCTTGTTTGTTCTATAATTTTACTAGATAACTCATAGTTTTCTTGTCTGCCATTTATGAACTAAAAAAAATTTTTATATCTTAAAATTTTATTACATTACAAGGGTGAAAACATGGGTCTTTAAATGTGTGAGGTTAAAGAGGGGTTGCTAGGGTGTTAGAAAAAAAAGTATGTTGTTCAAAACCTTCTCGAAGATACAAGAGGTTAAAAATGCCTTATTTAAGCTTTTGAAACCCAAAACTTAAGCAGTTGTAGTAAAAGTTTAGTATTTAAGAATGTTACGTTTGCAATGTTCATTTGAAAGATTGAAAAATTATTTGCATGTTGGTGTATAGAGGAGCTTAATATACTTAATATCTGTAATGGATAAATAAAATATTGACTTTTTGTAAATAGTTGCATCAGCTGGTTTTACTATGCATCTCACTACACGGAACTGTCTAAATGCAGTATGGTGAGTGATAAAAATTTATGAAAATGGTTTTGGGTTACTGAATAATGATAAGTGACCATAATAGACTTAAAATTAAAAAATACAAAATAGTTGAGAGCAGCTACACAATTAAAAATTTGTTGATTTCACAAAACTTTACCTTAGTAGAAGCCATTTGACTTACACTTTCTTCATTCCTGTTATGATGAATTAAAAAAAAAAAGTCAAAAATAATATCAAAACAAACCCCTTCAAATAATACAGCAACAGATGTTACTTCAAAATAAAGTTTTTCTTACACTTTGCAGAGTTCATTTTTTAGTTTCTCTCGTTTCCGAACTAGTTCACACAGCAAACGAGCCCTTTCCAGATCTTGTCTCAAACACTGCCAATATTTGAGCTGACGATACAGTTCTCCCTAAAATAAAATAACAAAACGTTATACAAACTTTGCCTTATAATATTACACTTAATGTAATTTACAACCATTTTTATCATGATGTAATGTGTAACATAACAGGTCCAGGTACCAGCCCACATCTTAGCATGCTGGTTTCCTATGGTTCCCTAGACTTTAGTTAGTCACGGATATGTCTATACCTACTTTTACCACAAGTAACAATGGAATGACCTGGCAGGAAAAACACTGACCTTAACACATTTCAGCCGTAATGCTATTTGTGAATACGGAGACCACCTACTGTTTCTCCTTGTTTGCCAACAGTAACAAATAGTATCAACAGTCTGTAAATATTAACTGTGACGTTAAGCACTTTTGCATTAAACAATTGAATTTTAATGTTATTGTTCCATTGTTTTTAACATTCCTTTCAATATGTTTGAATGCAACTGAAATTATACAACCCTAGTTCTGGAATATTTTTGGTGTGTAAATATAACATAATATTTGTTAATTTTTATATTTTTATTTAATTAAGAAAAAATCAATGACTGTTTTACAAATAATACTAATGGGTTACATAAAAACACTAACCTGTTCAACAAAATGCAAACTTTGTCAAAATAAAATTATCACGTTAACAACTTTTCTCATTTGTATTTAAACAGTTAGCTTAGGAACATGTAAGCTATTTATGTGAATAAAAACAATTATTTTAACACTTATTTCATACATTCACCTTAAAAATTAATCATAAAATGAAACTATGTAAGTAACTGTAAAGTAAATCACCTAGCATCCGATAGCAACCCAAAATAGGGAAACTTTAGAATGGTGGAAAAATACTCCTTGAATGTATAGATTGTTTCTCTACCAGAGAGTTATATACTGACTCTGCTCATTTGTGTGCAACACTCGTAGTATCACTATTACAAAACAACTGATTTTTTTGTGTTTCCCTGTGCAGTTTTAGAGAATACTCACCGTTCCCAGCACAAAGCAGCAAATAACTAACTTAACTACTTAAGAATTATATTGTGTAATATGTATTTTTTTGATTTCACTCGGTTTGTGAGCTCCAGAAAAGGTTGCTTAGCAACATGGATATTTGTTTGCGAAAAAAATTTGATTAAGAAATATTTATGGGGTTATTGGATCAAGGAATATGAACATAACCATATTACCCTCAATCAGCCAGTGAAAAATAATGTTAACAAAATATTTGAAATACATATTATGGGCCAAAGAACACTTTACATAACAATAAATTAGTTTTATTTGCAATTATGTTTTTAAGTGGGTGTGTGGCTGTTCGTGAGTAAGGTACCTAAAAAGTGGCTAATATTACTGTACCCGAAAATACAGTGCTTTATGTACTTTTAATCAATTACAGTGAACCCTCGATAATTTGGACTTAAAGAGAGAAGAAGCTGTCTTGAGTTAAGATTTGTTCACGTTACCAAGGGGTATTTGGGGTGGAGATGTATTAAGTCATTAATGGCACAAAATGTAAAGAAATTGGTATGATATAATTTCTACAAGTAAGAGAGATGGCAACAGGGAATTGCTTTGTGTCTGTAGTATTCACTCACTACATAATTTTTATATGAAGTTATATGAGAAGGGGGAGTGGAGAAATTATCACTGAAACATGAAAGCATACAAAAAAGGCTGTCAAACAACTGGGACAAGAATATTCTTTTTAATTATTTCAGTTTTTTATGCTATTGCTTGCTGGCCCTGTTTTATCTTTGAGCAAGAAGATGCCCCTTCTACCTCATAAAAGTGTGTTTGCCTTTGGCTGGTGACAGGCAGCGTGCATTTATGTAAAAAGAAGATAAGCAAGGGAGGTAGCGAGCAGTGGTAGTCAATGTCAAACAGTACAGTATGAACACAATAGCAATAGAAACACAGCACAGGACCACACACATTTCACAAAATGTTTACATTGAAAAATAGTTACGTCTTGCATGTCAAAGTGCGGGGGCTGCAGCCACTTGATAACCTGATAGTTAAGCTCCCCTCCTACTCAGTTCCGAAGAAACAAAATTACTTAAAAATTAAATATTTTTTATCCAAAAAGTTAGGCCCCCTACAATATGAGGCTTTCAGTAAATGCCCCTTTTGCTGCCACCTTCATACCTTAGACAAAGCCCGGTTTTTTTACACACTGCAAAGCAATTACTTTTAACTTTTTTTGTTTTAATTTAATGTCTGGGATAGTTAGCATTGCACTCCAGAAATCATTGCAAAATCTAGCCACTGACCATATCTAGCCTTTCAATCAATTTTAACTTTTGTGTGATACTTAAAGAAACACATTTCCATTTAGGAGCCACTGTGACTAGGTGTTACCATCACTTCGTAAGGACCACACTGAAATGTTTATGTGGCACGTATCTGCCTGACTCGCACAGCAATGAGGGAGATAAAGAAATGAGGTCAGCATACTGAGTTACATCTCCATTTGCGCACCTTCCTTCAAACATTTAACACGGACCTCATCCGACATTTTTTGATGGGATTATTACAGGCTAAGTAGCAATGAATAATTACATTTTAAAATAAAATACTGTACTAAAATAAGACTATGACGGTATAAAAAAGCAAATATAATTTTTGTATGCCTTTAAACCGAAAATTTATTAATTTTATTTTATGAAATTCTGTCCGAGTTTTCTGAAGTCTGAAACATTGAAGTCAGAGTTGGTGAGAGTTTACTGTAGTACAACATAGAACACATTACAAAGTGTTTGCCAACAGTTACATATGTTCTTCACATTTCTGCCAATTTTACATATACTATTGGATTAATGGATACAGATTTTCAGATTGTAGAATTTTAGATTATCGGCTATCGGATTGTGAGTGGTTTGCAAGGCCTACTGAAAAAATCTGTATTGAAAAACCACTTACTACGTATTTGTATTTGTACACGTTTCTAGTCAAGGAATGTCGGGAATTACGTCCAGTATATAGATATCTTCGATTAAACAATTATTCTGCTTTTCAGAAATTTTTTTACAAGAAATTTCACTTAACATAACGGATCCCAGTTGGTTTATCTTAAATCATTGCTTTGAAAGGAATCCTATCTTATAAAATAACTGCAATTTGCAGACAGACTGCTCTGCCAGATTTATGCACATAAAAGATGGATTGTTACATATCCTTGTATATCTAACTACTGTTGTCATTATAAGAGGATCAATACGATAACTGGTTTTGTCTTTATCCCAATAATGAATTCATGACTTACTATAATTTCACTTTCACTGATTCAGATACATTTACTATGCCTATGTGAACGTCTATGTTCTAATGTGTTTCACAACTTAACTCACTGGCCACCAAAAAAATTTCCCATTTGTACACACGTCAACCGAAGTCTGGGCTGTCAGGTAGTTGAAGTTTGTGAAACAGCAGATAGCATGATCACACCTGAGAGAGGATTTCTCCCTCTTTGTGCTACTCTCTCCAGCCCTCCCACCAATTTTCATGACTCAATAATGAACAGTTGTCTACTGGTAGCTGTATCTGAAATTAAGTCCTTATGCCAGAAACATTTGTTATTTTAAAAATTCAAAGCTACAGAACTTAAATACCACAAACCTAATTTACATAACCAAGAAACACTACAAAAATAATTGTAAGTCTGTAATTCTGAGAAAAATCATAAAATAATGACTGAAAATTTAGATTACATCTACTAAATATAAATGTTAAATAGCTGTTTATCAATAAGCTAACATAAATTATTGTTACAAAAGTACCACACAACCAACTTACTGTTTATTAGTAAACAATCATGTGTGATGGGCGTGGCTGTTAAAAATTGGAATGAGAGAGTGAGTAAGCATGTGAATGTATGTACACAAAATAAGCACATGTGTGTGAAACGTGTGTGTGTGTGTTTGTGTGTGTGAACAAGTGAGAGAACGGATATGAGAATGAGTGTGTACGTGAGAGTGGGTAGATACATGTAAGTATGAATGAGTAAGCATGTTGTGTGAGTAAGCATGCATGTGTATTTATTAAATCATGTGTGTGAGCTCATGTGTGCAAGAGCATGAGTGTGTGTGTGTTTAAAACCATGAGATTAACTCATGTACATGAGAGTGTGAGTGTAATAATGTATGTGTGAATAGAAATGTGTGTGTGTTGGGGGGAAAGTGTGTGTGTCAGGGGACAATGTATGTGGGAGAGGGGAAATGTGTGTGTGCAAATGGAGGGAAGAAATCATGCGAGTCCCTCTGTGTGTGGTTGCATGTGTGTGTGACTGAGTGTATGTGGGGTTGCAATAGTGTGAGTGTGTGTGTGTGTGACAAAGAGGGAGTGTGTGTGTGTGTGTGGAGAAATGTGTGTCGGGGGCAGAACGTGTGTTGCGGGGACAATGTGTGTACATCAGGGGGAGAATGTGTGTATGTCAGGGGGAGAATGTGTGTATGTCAGGGGGAGAATGTGTGTATGTCAGGGGGAGAATGTGTGTATGTCAGGGGGAGAATGTGTGTATGTCAGGGGGAGAATGTATGTATGTCAGGGGGAGAACGTGTATATGTCGGGGAGATTGTGTGTACGTCAGGGGAAGATTGTATGCACGTCGTGGAAGATTGTATGTACGTCGGGGAAGATTGTATGTACGTCGGAGGGAGGATATGTGAGTCAGGGGGTGAATGTGTGTGTGTGTGTACGTGTGGGAGGGGCGAATGTGTATTGAGGGGGGAGGGGCGAATGTGTATTGGGGGGGGAGGGGAGGACAAGTATGTGTGTGTGTTTGGGAGAGGCGAAAATGCATGTGAGTGGGCATAAACTACCTTGCAAGGACATTCGCCAGTTTGCTAAGCGACGCTGTGAGGACATTTTATTGCAAGGACCGGGTGCTGGTCCTCATAAAGATAGGTCCTCATATTCGTATTCTACCAGCTATTCTGAGTTCATAAATATATAGGACATTGTATTTATAGACGGTCCTCATTTTGCTGTCTAAATGCTGGATTCATAGTTCAGTAGTTTTCCATCAGACGGTGCTCTAGTCGACTTGCATACACACTTCTTCCAATCTGTGCAGTTCAAGTGAGAATCTCTTTTCACACATGTTAAAGTTACACACTCTTGAAATTTAACATATTTTGCGAGCACCTGATGTAAATTAACTACCAGTATCCCATACACCAAACGAGTCCAGCAGCCAATCAGGAAACATTATTTGAAATTTTAAACGTGTGCACACTAGCATCTACATGTTGCTTATAAATCAGAATGTGAGGACCACCTAACACATGCCTGGGTAGGAAGCATTATATTAGATAGTTCATACGTATTTTGCATTGCAGGCGCAGTTAGAAAATTGTATAAGCAGTTAATGGTTGATATGCAGTTATAAAATGTTAAGTGTAACTTATGCTATAACAACACGTAAATATATTATCATAGTATTCAGGTATATATACATTATTTTATCATACACCATTTCATTTACACATTTTTATTTTATCGAAGTTTCTTTTGAGTTTAGTAAAATTTATTAATATTACATTTTGCTAGCATGTTTAATTTACTTAATATTTCACTATTCTGCCATGAACAAACTTACAGATTATGTTCTATTTCGTAAAAAAAAATAATACAGATAAAAGTTGCGAGCAAAATTTTAATAAATACGAAATGAAAATTCAGCATGTATGATAGAACATCAAAATCTTCTTTTTTTCCCCCCAAAAATGTTGCTACAAATATCAGGAGCGAGCATAATCACTACAGAAAATATCAAAACAAAATTTGGATATATGTTTATGCAGTATTCTTCGGCTGAATCAGCACAACTAAAATAGTTATTTTCCTAAATTAAAGGTCTATATACAAACACGCTGTGACTCAATTGCATTTAGAAGTTGAGAATGGTTTCAATACTACCACTAACTAACATGGTGATCAGAGTTTGATTCCCGGTGGGATCGACCTGAATATTTGTACATGAATTTTACTGGACGATGCCAATACCCAGCTGTTTTTTTTTGCGGATCTCCCATTTCCTCCGCTTTTTCATTTTAGCGCTGCTTCAGTCCTCATATCTTTACAGATACTGAAAAACTGAAAGCATCAATGTTAAACACTGAGAAAATGTTCATCGTCCTCTCACTCACTTTGACCGCCAGAGAAATATTAGTAATGTTTTGTAGGATCTACTTTACCACTGTAATGTCAACTGAATTTAATTTGGATGTACTTTTTTAGTTCTCATACATTGTTTTTTTTCCCCCAGAAAATATTTATCTCGTACTGCTGCCTGTAACGGGAAACCATAATGCATGATAACAGCAGATAAATGCTTGCACACTAAATATCATCGTCAACAACTGGCAGGTTATAATTCAAGTGATTATATTTTCTCTTGTGCACATAAAATGCCATTTGTTGTTTCTTTACTCTTTACTGGTGGCATGGCTAAACCTGTTTCTACTCATCACTGTTACGTTACTTATTATAAAGTGAATTCAAAGGCCATTTTATCGAACGAGTTGCGCAATGACAATGTTCACAGAAGATTAAATAATCACAGTTTATGAATGGAACAGAGCGAAGGGGTGCAACAGTTACGCGTTACTCGCAAGTACTATAACATAGGTTCGAAACCTGATTTCGGCCATCTGGATTTCTGTTTCTCATCGTTTCTTGAAATAGGTTCAGGTGAATGCTGTGACGGCTCCTTGAAAAAGGCCATGAACGATTCCTATCTCAGTTGTTCTTATCCTTGTGTAACAATGTGTGTCACCTTCTCAGATGACCTCACTGTCATTAAGATCTACAGCCTTCTTAAGTAACAATTATAAATGAAGTATTTGTCACTGAATGATAATGCATTATGTACTAAAACAATAACTGTAGTTATATAAATACTGCCGGTATGCTTTGTTTGCTCTACTTACATTGACTGGAAAGGGCGTGGACAGCCCGGTAGAAGGTCACATGTCGCCCTGACAGAGCGGAAGTGCCGCCAACCCCTCTCCCTTATCCTACCTGTCACACTATCCTCGACTATGCCTCTCACAGCATCCATACTTTTGGAATTGTCCGGCAGCTGGGAAACCACACTCCCTTCAGACTTGGTTCCGTTTGTAAAATATTTTGTAGTAATAAGAGCGAACAAATTACTTTATTACGGGGCTTGCCTTCCTCGAACCTATTTATACGATTTAGATGTATGTAAGCAGGGCTGCAAAAACGTGGTAATTGCACAAGACTCAACAACAATCTAGTATCTATGCGTGCAGTACTTTGCTTTTGCAATGCGCGTACTTCTATGTAACTTCGAGTGGCAAACTTTTGGAATTATGGTCCCGCCGTGTGTAACACATCAAAGAACGTTAGTCGAGGGATTTCGTATTGAAATGGACAATAACTGCGTAAACTACTGGTAGGGATTACTTTATTAGAATGTTGGTTATTTTTAAAAATGTGTTGAAATGATGATAGCACAACAGAACTCTAGGAACGTACTATTATTAGAGACCGGTAAATTTGCGGGTACACTGGCGTAAAGGCTATGCTACAAAAATACTTTTGAACTGAATCAGACGGCAGATGCTCATTAGCTGCTTGCGTTTAAAGTGATATGTCTGTATTAGTATTAGTCTTCGCTCGAACACTTCCATGATATGTCAAATAAGTCAAAGACCAATAGTGAAAATGACACAGACTTACAGTTGTAGGAATCCTACAGTGTGCCCAAGTGAAAACGCGAATGTTTTCAGGTCTCTATTATATAAAACATGGTAGCTAAGCACAGTGGAATGTTTTCTAGAACTTGATAACTTAGCATACAAACAAACTTCTATAATAAAATTGCAACTTTTTATACAAGAATTTGTCCATTTTATTTCGTTTGCACGTTGATATGCACAGCTCATTGGAATGAAGATACACTGGAGCACCAGGTCAATGACCTTGAGCACAGCTGTCCAGGTACAGCCAGCGAAGGGAAGGAAACAATACCACTATAACTTATACAGCCTACTCTGCCCATACATTGTGTAGCCCAGTACGCGGAATTCAAATCCTTTTAATTATTTAACGTTGCAGAAGGGGGGGGGGAGGGCTGAACTGGCCTTTTGTTCCTCTACAAAAATGTCAAAACACCAAAGATAAATATCATGAAGGACAGGGATATGCTTTTGAGACATTATATACATTAACATTTATTGTAGGAGATAAACTATTTCCCACAATATGAGAATTGTCGCATATATATATATGTGTGTGTGTGTGTGTTATTCAGAATCGTTTAGCCAAACGCTGGCTATATGATCAGGTAAAAAAAAAAAAAAAAAAAAAAAAAAAAAAAAACAGGAAAAATGCTTCTGGAGACTGATAATTCAAATTTTTATTACAAACTATGGGCTTAGTGAGAACATCTCTGTTAAGTCCCTAATTTGCAATACTTTTGCATATGGAAATAATGCAAATTGATAGTTTTTCAATATCTTATAAAAAAGTGATTTATTTCTCTTCACCTCAAAAATTACAACATACAACATGGATCCAATAATTTCCAATAGATTGCTGTACAAGATTACAGTTGAAATGTGTGTATTAACAATACTTTAAATGTGGAATGCAAGGGTAACAAAACTGTTTGTGATCATAAACAACTTGTGATCGTAAATTATAAGTAAGCTGTGTTTGAACATGTGTTTACAATTAGTAGGGACTCCTGTTTTTCGCGAAAAGAATTTTGCCACAGTTTGTTTCAGTGGCTTACACGCACATCTGTAATTCTTCTTCACAGTTATTGACAATGTGTCTATGCGAAGAGCCGTATCTCATTTGACCGAGCCAATTACAATAACATTCATTCAATGCCACACGTCTGTGATTTGCCGGAAGAAGCCCAAGGCTCGTGAGAGCTAAAATATCCACTCACTGACTATGAAGCAGAACTGCAGATGTGCGAGGTAAAATCCTCTTCGCGAAAAACAGGGGGCCCTAACAATTGATAATATGTCTTAGACTGAGCTATGTGTAACTAGGTATATGTATTCACTGTAAGAAAATAAACATAATCATTGAAATGAATGGCAGAAATTAATTTAACTAACTGAAACTGAATGCCTTTCTTTTGATTATGATAGTTTAATGTGTCCAACACAAGTTAACAATGAATTTGAAAACACCCGAGCAATCATAGATATTTCTGTGAATTCTTTTAATAATTGCTGAAAACAACAGGGAATTCTTATATTTTTGTCTGCGAAACCTTGAGAGAGACGTAACAGCTTTTAATAATCCCCTGTCTGGCTCACTTACCGTTTCCCACTAACATTAAATTATATGTCCCATCATTTCTGGCAGTAAACAACAATAAAATAGGTTAGGTAGTATTTAAGTTTCCCACATGTTAGCGTCTTTCAGTGTCTTCAACGAGTGATATTTCTGGCCTATTTAAATGATATTTAACGAGAAATACACACTGTAATATTCAAAGTCCTATGGATTAGGTAGTAATTAGGACGCGACAGGCTCATACGTTAAATTTCATTATTGCTGAAATAATTGTTTTCTTCCCGCTGTATTTTCTTTTTGGTCGTGTTGTACAGCAAAAGGTTCACACTTTGTTTCTGTGTCAACATTTCCTTCAAGTTCAAGGCCATCAGAACACGTAACAAGGAAAACACATTTTTTTAAATCTAGAAAATAAAAGAGGGACAAATTTTTCACAATTTACCCAATAGTTTCTTGAAACTGCTTAACAACAGTGTCTTCATTTTGATGACCATATTTAGTCGACTGCAGTCAAAGTATTAATTAGAGCATATTGTTTATTCTAAGGTATTTGAATTCTTCAAGACAGATTTTGGCGTGGTTTCACTTAGTAAGTTAACTAAAAAAAATTTAATTATGTTAAAATGTGAAAGAAATGCAATTTTTGGTCCTGAACTACAAAGCAAAAACTGTTTTAAACAGATCCTTTCATTTAGCCTATAAATGATAATAATCCGTAAAGCATTATAAACGACGGATCGTTGGCTTAAGGGGGATTGATCCCTGTCAGATCGGTTTTACAGTTTTTCTTATAAATCAGGGAATAGAGACATTGGTTTACTTTTTTTCACGCTGACAAGGCATAGTTTATTGTTTCATTCACTTTTTGAAATCCATATGGTGTTGTTTCTGTTAATTTTGTGGCCTTTGTAGTCGCTCCCGTAAATAAAGCAATTTTTCCTTTTCAGCGGTTTCACGTTGCAAAATAATGAATTTATAATGGTTCCAACAATTACAGAAAATCTATTAAGTTTGTATCTATGCCCTGCCGTGACAAAAATTTTGATACATCGACTGGAACAGAAGTTATCGAGAAGAAACAGATAAATCCAAGGTGGTAGGGATCAATACCCCTTAAAAGACGCTCCTTATTTCAGATCTCTGACAAAAGCAAGACTACGTAATACATGTTAATTTTTGTTAGGTGGATCTTAATTACCGGTCAAACCTATTTATCACGACAGAATTTTTTTTTAAATTTAATGTGGTTCACATTGCTACAAGATCGTTAAGGCGATTTTTATATCGTATCTAAAAAACTATGCACAAGTAAGTATTTTAATTACCAAAAAACACTCATAAACAAGTACAGAACAAATATTTTAACACCTTTAGCCATTCGAATTGTTTCCTTCGTCTGACTGAAGAAAAAGCTTTTATAGTATTGTCATAATAGGTTAGCGAGCTCCACCTGATAATTTACCATGTAAATCCCCATTATTGTTCACACCAAGATTCCAAGATTGAAACAAAACTTACGGACTCTGCTATATACGGGACAGCCAAGATGTTCAAATTGAGGAATACTATAATGTAAACATTACTACTCAATGGACAAATTTCAAAGATACAATTATCTCGAACAAAAAATGTTCTGCTCTCTCTTTATATGTATACAAATTTATTTATTTATGTATTTACATAATCAACCATAATGTGCAGTATCTGCATTAATAACACGGGACGGTGTACTGTAGGTTGTCAGTCAATACTCTCAATCTTAATCTCAGTGTATTCTAAGCCTTTATTTTAACATAATTATTCCAAGAATAACTTTACAGTTATCCCTTGTATGTGTGTTTCGTAATTACGATAAATAACAGTACAGACAATACCTTAAAATTTGCTGGAGATGACTCAACAAGGGATGGACTGATTCTTACACTAATACGTGACATTCTTGTGGGTAAGACCAAAATTATAGGTTCTGTTGGTACATTATTTTTAAACGTGTTTGATTGCACACATGCACTTGAAGTATTTATTTTTGTAACTTAAAAGGAAGTTCTGCACCAACTAATTCGCCAGTAACAGCTGGTGTTGTATATTGTTAGTCTATGTTATCGACACAACTGTAAAATCCTTTCTCAATAAGTTTTCTGCAAAGGCATTGGGAGCTATGTTTCCTAATTAATTTACGTTGTTAGTGAGTACGAGCAAATTATGATTGTTTTATCTCACCTGTCACCATAACGAGAAAAATTTTGTCTCCAATGTTGCAGTTCCTTTAAATTTATTCTATGTACAATAATGCAAAATGTAACAAAATATTGGGATTTGCATTTCAGTATATTTTCATATGTCACATAGTTTAAATCATTATAAATCTACTATAGCATGTTAGTGTGGTTGAATATATAACGTATACTCCACTACCATTACGTTTATTCCATGCACTTTCAGATCATTAGATACGTTTATTGATAGTGTAGATTTCAGGCAGGAGATGCGATTGGTAGATTACAATAACCAACGTTTCACCGAACATTGTAAGGCAACTCTGCATTAAATGAGGCTCCATTCGTTGAGGTACTTTTCTGATTGGCTGCTGTGCTTGCCATGATTGTAACCTGGCAGGTCATACTGCCAGTATTTGAAAAGCGAACCTCAGGTTTACCTAAGCTTATATCCATCATCTCAGTTTACATTTCCAGGATGTTTCAGGATATCAATCACAACTCGTACCGTTCTTGTTTTGTAATTGTCGGTGTTGACTTTAGCTTTTGTGTTTTGAAATATACTTTTGTTTTTGCAGATGAATGCTCTGCTATTGTTAACCTTTTTTTTCTTGGTTTTATTAATGGATGTATAATTTGGTTATTGTCATTATCCTCCTGAACATTTGGTCTACATAAACCTAACCACGTGAGCGTGGTACTTTAAAAACCCCTGCCAGTTATTTTGGATGTAGTCATGACAACAGTTTGATATATATGCATTTCAAATTGTGATCATTAGTATTTTATGAATGGCATGTAAAGATATGACTACCAGAGTAAAATAGTGAATTAGTCATGTTTATTTAAAATGAAAGTTGTATGACTGTCGTTTGTGGAGGGAACTGTAGAGCAAACTTCTACCTGAATGCCCCAGGCCATCTACATACCCTGAAAGATGACAAAAAAATGAGGCCCTACAGTAGAGGATCAACGGAATGAGAAGGGCGGGAAAAACATGAGATAGTCTGGAAAAACCAACAGGCAAGCGGCAATGTCGTCACGTTTTCTACATGCAAAATATCGGAGATCGACCACATCGAGAGACGAAACTGAATCGCCGTAGTGACAGGCGAGTGGTATGACCACACAGCCAGAGCAGGTGCTTAATTTTCAATAGAACAGTTTAAAACATAACTTATTCACAAAAAAAATTCTTGTTAAAATTGCTATAAAATAGAATTTTCAAAAAATAATCGTGCATAATTTTTTTTTTCTTTTGTATAAATATTTCATTAACATTTTAATGGACAACTTGAAATGAGGAGGAGCTCCAGTCTCATGTGGGATTCAATTCCTACTTCCATGGATACCGCAACCAAACATAACATTCATACAGATGTTTGGCTTCACATGTCCAGGATGAGATGTATGTACACAATATTGATTATTTGTTTGGAATTTGCCACGTTTTCAGTTAAACATTGATCTTGTGCATTTGCATATCTTAATCACGAAATTACATTTATATTTTTTTGCACTTGCGTGGAAGTCTATGAGTTCCCAAAATGTTTAGTATCTGCCATCACCAACTAACAAATCAGCATGTTTGTAAACAAGCTTTGTTTCCCTGCTGTGTGACGTCAAGAGTGCATGTACCTCAAGTCATCAATTAGTAAGAACTGAATTTAAAAACTGCCGAAGATGTTTTATTTTACAATCTTCTTCCATAAGATGTACGTAGAATACATTTTCAGGCTTTAATCTGTAAAACTAATTCCTTTAGAATAAATTATTTTAACACTTATTTTGCTTTAAAACTCCACAGCTACAAACTTGGTAGGTGGACGTAAAACATTCATTTTCGCAGTAGGCTATACAGAACATCCTTTAACCCAGTTAAATATAGTAGGTCTTTGTTCTTCATAAGATCGGCTCTACTGTAATTTACAATGCCCATGTCCTGGTATTTGTCTGTAATTCTGGCGAGGTAAACTTTGTTTGTAAACCTCTCGAGACACATCACTCGAAATGTGAGTATTTCCATCGTGAAATTATTTATACAGTGATTGTGGATTTTTTTATCGAACTTTCATAGCACATTATGGTTGGAACACTTGTCTATGGTGTGGGAGGTTAGGGTTCGAGTCTCATGTAAGGCACTGGTATCAATTTAAGTTAAATCATGTCAGTTTATAGTTTCTTGATACACTTTCAGGCATGAAAAGTTGGGATCCTTACCAACTTCTGAACGCATTTTATTGTTCAACAAAAAAAAAATTGCTGCTTCGTGTAATGAAATTAGGCAAAGCCATGGCTATCGAAAGGAATTCAAGAGACTAGAGATTGAATAAACTATCTAACACATTAATGCTCAAAGTCAACATTTGGTCCTCGACATAGTTTTAAGGGGACAACTAAGAGTCTTAGGCCATAACTATAAAAATATTTTTTAGAAATTCAACCCTGCGGTTTCGAAAAGACGCAAATGTGTTTTTAATAATGCTTGTGTATCTTTTATATCTGTTGAGATACAAATTTATTTTTGACTCAGAATTATACCAACGTATATACATATAACTTCCAAGATACTTAAATTAATGTCAGTTGTTTCGGGGTCTTCTAAGATTCTTAAAAAGCATGATACTTGTTATTCTGTAACACTAATTAAAAAAAACAGGAGTTAGTAAAGAGAAAGTTAAGAGACAACAGTTGTAGAGTGGAAATTCTCAATGATCTAAGTACCAAAAGACTTCAATAATTTAGTTAATTAAATCAATAGAACCATGTGCCAGCACCTACATCTTGCTGTAAGAAGTAAGTCCCTATAATTGTCTTAATAGTTTTTATGTTCATTGAAAGAGTGCATGTCCAATAGGTACACACACTCTTGCATAGCTGGTTTTCCCTTTCTTCTCTAAAGTATATTTTTGGCACTAGGATTGTTTAGAATTTCCACTATACAGTTTTCCAAAAAGTGTGTTTTGCAATGATACGTATAGCGCTAAGACCAAACTTTAAACTTACTCGGGTTGACATGAGAAACGACTGTTTCTCATACTGTCAGTTTAATGGAGGGCAGTCTTGAGTGTCGGATCAAAAAGATAAATATAAATGGCTAATAACTTTGTTTGAATCTGGTAGTACCAATCGGTGTATGTGTGACTGAAGGGATTTCAGTAGCTACTTGTTTTTTTTTCATTTTTAAGTTTCTTTACATTCGTGGTGATTACAAACAAAATATGTGTGGTTCTTTCATGCCCGATATCATATGGTGAAATATTTTTTAACTTTCGCTTTATTTGTTGACAACTAGTTTCTTTATCTTGCAATACTACAAAGGCATTTACTGTGGTTGAAGTTGAATGTGCTTATTGCGCCAGCGTAATGTGATCCCTTGTATTATTAGATGACAAGTTTATTAATGATTTGATATTCTTCGTATTGCTACCCATTTTATAAATGATTTACTTATAACATGTACACCATGAATTAGTCTCTAAGAGGAACACTTCACAGCATGCTCCAATAAACATAATGATTACAAATAAATTAACGTGTAAAGCCAGTAACAAAACAAATACAAAAACTACTAGGATAGCAGGTTAAAAGGATGCCTCCTACCACGCGCTTCAAATGTGTTATAGTATGTTTTAAAATATGGTTTTTTTAACGAAACTATTCGGCATGTGCTCATTGTGCCAATGTAAGAAAAGAAACACATTTTGGGCAAGGATGGAATGTCATCATTTGAATGGCATTTAAATTAAAAGCACAGTTTCTAAGCCCTCATACATAACTAAAAACTGCCATTTGAGAAGGACGTACTTTAAAAAGTGCTAACCGAATGTATGTGAAACTCAGATTGGATCATGCAGTGAACTTTGCTACAGACGTGTGAATGGACGACGTTGCGAATCACATATATTCTTTTTTACGCGAAACCGCAAACTTATTCATATTATGTTTATCTACAAAAATAACACAAGACTTGAAACTATGCTTCAGTAGTATTAAAAATTCAGTATGCCTGTTAAAAATATTATTTTTGGATGTCTCAAAATTGCTAAAAATGGCTGTTTTTAGACTGCTGTAACTCCGAAAATACCACCTGCATTTGTGAAGAGCAAAGCCAGAGGAATGCGTTGACATTTATTTCATACTATCAAAATATAAAATTTTAGGATCAGTGCTTAAAGTCGCATAGTAAAGTACTACATGGAAAACTTTATATGCTAGTTCGACGCACTGTGAATTGAGGTGATATGCTTCCCGTTGAGAGTAGTACTCTGGCTCTTATTGACCTACTGTTCCCATACGTCAAACGTGGGAATTTAAAACCTGTGAAGACTCCTATTAAAGTCCCATAGTAAAAAGAAATCAAAGGAAATATTTCACGCTAGTTCAGTGTCTGACTCGTTATGGGGAAGTGGTAGTTGATGTGCCCTTCAATGTCGCCCTTATAGCTCCATCACTAGTGAGTCTGTAACGTGCAGGTAGGCTGCGCCCTTACTAATCAAGAGAACAGTAATGGCGAGAACAAGACACTGTATACTAAGCTCTCTGGTCAGTTGTCGCCCAGCTGACAATGAGACATCACTTCAGCTTGCAGCGTGGGACTGGAGCAGCTTCTGTGTCCCTGGGCAAGCACTCTGCAACCCTCGCCTCCTGCCTATCCCCACCATGTTTACCTTGCCAAACTTTGCACATTTTAGGTATAGTAGATACGTAGGCCTACATAGTTTATGTACTATGTTTAAAAATAATGATTAACTTTCTAACCATTTCCTAACAAATATTGATAGCTTGATAACTAATTTATTCTAGTACTGACATTTACGTACAGTATCTGAAGGCTGTGAAAAATAAATCTGTAAACCTACAACTGATAGGCATCTCGTAAATAAAGAGAAACATATGATACTGTCACGTAGAACTAGTGTCCATTAAACATGTGTCCACACCGTATGTTAACCTCTTTGCTCATTTAACAACACCTGTCATAATATGGACATTTCTCTCTGTATTTGGATTTTACCTGCGCACTTAAACGAGGATATGCTGATTAACTCACAATGCTATCCGTATCACCCATGTCCGTAAACAAGCAGTGTCCAACCAAAAAGTTCCCAAACGTTCACTTAAGAAATGAACTTAATTAAATAATGAAACTTAATGAACTACCAACATTTGAAGAACTGTCGGCTTAATAACCATCATGGTGGGTTTGACGAAGGCTGGTGAAACCAGCCACTAGGTCGCCATCGGTAGCTTAAGTTCATATCTAGTTAACGTGTAGGCCATATACATAAACGAAAATGTGTTTTAAGGCATTTGAGTGAAAATTCACAAATAATACGATGTCGGAATGTAGTATTTTTGTCGTGTGAGGAGCCTGGAAGAGTTTTCATCAAGTAAAAAATTCGCCAAAGAATGCAATTCATGTATGGAATAAATTATGCAACTATAAGGAATTCTAAACATACAATTTTAACACTTTAAATTTAGTAGCACATAATAAACTCTCTATAAATCTAAAAATCAGTGGTTATGTGCCAGAGAACTTTCGCTTATTAATACGTACATTTTTGGAGGTTGGCTCCAGTATTTTGTACAGTACACAAGTTCACATTTGTACATATACTGTATAAGATATTATTCACTGTTTTAACCTGGTCTAATAATGCAGGTCTGTCAGACCGGCGACTTAAATACATAGCTTCTGCAGATTTTGCCACATTTATTTTGAATCGGTCGCTAAAATACTACTCTTCGAATTTACGTACGCTGGGAAAAACTGTTAAACGTACAATGAATGAGTATATATGAACATGTGACCAATGCTACCAAATAAGTTATACCTACTAACGTTTTTGCAAACGTTTCTAGTTCAGTGAACTAGACAAATTCACAGATTCTTTTCTACGAATAAAACTGAAATTTAATGTAGAACTAAGAAAAATAAATAATTGGAAACTACTGATATCTGATTGGCTTGTTAGTTATAGAGTAAATTACAATTGTTAATATATTCAGTTTACAACATACTCTTAGTTTTGAATGCATCGGTTCGTTTATTTAAGGGGCTATCTATAGGTTTGATATTCTGTCATATTATGATTGTTAGACATACTGTTGAGAAGTTATAACTCACTGCAGCAACGAATATCACACTCCACCTCATAACACCTTAACAGTCTCCTGGCTACGCCCATGAGGTGTACATTCCAATCTGAATAGTTACAACCTAACAAATTATTCCATAGTGCACACATAGCCAGAATATTACAAGAACAACTAAACTGAAAGGCAGGCTTACAAAACGTCGTATGTAGTTTTTTAAATCTCAGCAGTTTTGCCATGCATATCATAAGAGTTCAAGGGTGCATAGCGAGAACCTGGTCCTTACTTTTACCTTGTTACCAGAGCTGTGTGTAACATTAGTTGCCGGTAACAATAGTCCTTATTTTGTATCTTGTCAACTGAGCTGTGTACATTTTTCTGTTAGGAAACAACGGTGGTCCTCGCTTAGTCTGTTCCAAGTATTTGTGTGAAACAGTTCGTTATTTCTCCCAGGACCTTGTATTGGCTGATCAAATACATGGTCCTCGTGAGATAAAATAAATCCACTCTTGCCATACACAAATCTTACAAATATTATGATTTTCAAAATTTCATTGTGTGTACAGGATCATAAAAATTGCTGCATCTCACACTGATATACATTTGTCAAATATTGAAAATTTTATTTGTACAGGTCCTCATAATGACTTAAAACTCAGCGGTCCTCAGAAGATACGCTAGTCCTGTATAGGTGTGTGTGTGGGAAAATTTGTGAAAGTGATTGCATTTGGTGCTAGCCATGTAAGAGTTTGTGTGTGCGGTAGCACACATGTGTGTGTGTTTTTATGGGTCAATTTTGTGTGTGGGGTAGGGGGTACGTGGGACATGGTATGTGTATATGTGGTAGAATTATTGTTTAAGGGAGAGAAAGTGTGAGCGATATTGCATGTGCGGCAAAAGTGTGAGTGGGAGTGTGAAAGAGAGTGGAGAGTGTGGGAAAATGTGTGTATGAGAGTGTGCAGCAGAGAAAGAGAGAAAGTGTGTGTATGCAGTACGTGTACACATGTGCACGCATGTGTGTACACACAAATGAATGAATTTGCAAGGTATGAATGGCTAATAGTATTACTGCAGTTGCACACTGCACTGAATGTTATGACTACTACTCCAAAACACAAAAGTTATTTAATTACCTTGCACTGTGAGTGTGGTCTGGAGTGTGTTCGAGAACGGTGGCTCCCGGTGGTGATCATGTAACTAGGTAAGTGTCTTTTTTCGCTGATTTATTTGCAAGGCTTAATTTCCTTGCGCTCTATGGATCCCCTCCTCTACCCAACTCCTTCCCTGTTCCTGCTAGCGAATGTGCCTTTGGTCTAGGTGGCTGCGGCACCCAGAGCCCATCACGCATAAGCGTTATAGTCCTGTAGTAGCGATGGGACGTGTGCTCCTCTAATTTGCTTGTTTGGGGCTTAACCCCATGTGGTCAGTTGGTGGTGGCACTGTCATGCTACGTTCCTCATAATTTGTAAATTCTTGTCTATTCACAATTCATTTTGGACCCACCTTAAAAATTCCTACCGGTATGTTAACTGCTTTGGGCTTAAATGATGATATCAGCCGTAAAATGGCACGTTTTTTCCTATTTGCCCATTTGAGTTTAATGAGCGTTTGTCCTACAGTTAATGGTTTGTCTGCTATTCCCCTTTTGGAGCGCACATGTCAGTAACATGATTATTCTGGTTTTTATATTCAATGACTCTTTTGTAAATTATTAATCATACTTGAAATGTTGTAACCAGTTCATAGCACATTATTGTACCATAATTATTTTTGAAAGCCTAAATAATCCAGGTACTCTGACACGCACCAACAGGAACCAGCTTAACTGTTTTGTCACACTCTTTACCAAACGTTTGTAAAGAAATTTAAATGTTTGGCCTGTCATCCCTCATTTACGATTGTACATGTGTAACGCACTTAGTGCCCATATGCATTTGGAGTTTGAGTGCGGCGTGAATAATTGTCTACGACAATTCAGACCTTTTGTTAGCACTGAGAGGGATAAACATCTGCAGATTGCTAGACCCCTTACGGGAATATTGATATTGTTTTTTTTAATGTTAGTGTTCTTTGAGCACAGTTGGGGCGCATTGTATTAAATAGTCAAATATTCAATTGTATTGGGTATGCCACCCAAGTTTTTCTTGTAATCCACATATTAAAACCTAGAGTACGTTTGTAAACTTTCACATTGTATTGATTGTTTAAAATCAGGGCCATTTACGTAAAAATTTATGACATTGTTATTTAACGTGCGTAAGATTTATACTCTTCATTTTTGACGGCCGTTTTGCTAAAGGCTCAATTATTATTGTACTTGCTTGCCGCTTAGGGTCTGGAATTTGGTAGAGCTCATCAGCTCGTTCATTACACTTATATGTTTATACATGTGTGAATGCTTGAACGCTATTGGGTGTTTTATGTACGAGTTTTCATTGTACCTTTGTACAACATTTGCGTCGTGATAAATTTCTTGTTCTCAGTCAAGGCTGGTAATCAGCTGTCAAATTGTAAGAAAATGTCCTGTATGTAATTTAGGCCTTCCAAAACACAGGCCGTTTGTTAAACTCTCGTTTCTATACAACTCATTAACGCATGTTCAATATTTTTGCTAAGCATTTGAAATTTTGTTTTAATAAATTTTGGTATTTTTGCATTTTTTGTATCATTCATATTAGTGGTACAACCTATTGCTCAGTGCAGTATGGAATGTATGTTTTACTACTGTACACATTTAATTTTTTTTTCCTTTCTGTACAGGTGTAAACACAAATATATTATCTGTTGCAGCAAAAATTAGTAAAGACAGTAATTGTGCAAGAAAACTATACCAGTTAAATATCAATTCCACGATAGTATAATAGACTGCAGTATAACAGGCTTCAACTGTGTCTTTTTGATTTAATTTCAAAATGTTTTTACTAAATAAGTAACACAATTGTAAATAAATGCTAAATGAAATACTTAGAAGTCAAAACAGTATTTACAGGAAAAAACATGATCATGATAATAAGCTGTCTTACCCAACATGCTTACTAATTGTTTTTGTGATCTTATTTTTCATCTTTCGAGACATAAATATAATATCTTCAAGGTAGGTTAAGTAGGCTTTGTGTCTCATTGACAGCGAAGTCATTCGAGACTGTGACACATAATTTGGTACAATGAAAGGAGCTGAGAGAGGAGATGGCCATGGTCTTTGTTAAGGAAAAATTTCAGCATTCACCTGGAGCAATTTCAGGAACCATGGAAAATCACAATCAGGATGAGAGAAGCCAGTGCAGCCAATCCAGGCAAACTGGGAATTTTGGTAAAATTCTGAAATTATTTTTTATTTGAGTGTGTAAAGGCAGGTAAGACTACAAAATTAAACATTATGGTTAACAATTTAAAATAAAATTTTTTTACAAGATTTACAGAACAGTAAGTCCTCGATTAACGGACGGGTTACGTTCTCGGAAAATGTCCGTTATACAAAAGTCAGTTAATTAAATCAGATTTATTTTTCGCAGGCAACAACATTTAAAAAAAATGTAGGTTCTATAACATTGCAAAAATGCACGCATTTTGCGTAATATCTCAAAAACGGTGCACAGCAAGAAAAATTTTTACGGGACAAAAGTTGTTCGCAACAAAATAATGAACAAAAATCGTCTCTATAAATTTTCCTGTACTGTATCTCTTACCGTTTCGGAGATGCCTTTACTTTATTCTCAATGTGTAGTAGGTCTTCAGTACTAGTACTACATATATTAACATAAATTTAAAAACATTTTCGGCTACAACCTATGTTTATTTTTACGTTTCGTTGTGCTTGTAGACGGACAACACGAAAGGATTTAAAAACATTTAAAACCATTTTTATCAGCAATTAGTCACGCCGCACCCGACTATTACTGTAAGACACATGGCACGATCGTTTCACTTTTTTAAAGTTACGTTCGGCAAATTTATTTAGAAAAAAATAGAAGTCTTTTACAAAAACATATTTTTGCTCTAGCCTACAAAATAACATGCAACATTTACGAACTTGACAATTTAAATCTCAACTAATATACCTTTTTTTTTTGTTGCAAACATGCGTGTTTCGGGCCATGTATGCGCGGTTGCCAGTTCAATTCAATATGATCTTATCGAGAATGTTTTCTTCCATAAGGATTACACAAACAATTACAAATGATGATGCAAACTATTCCGTCACAATAGTACCGCACTCATAAATTGGCAAATATGCTGAAGCACTGGAGTTTTAAATCTTAAGAAATGCATTTATGCAAAAAAAAATTAAAACTGCTACGATAAATTATAATAAAATTCAAGTTTCTGCCGTAAAAGATAAATTAATGACTGTCATCTTCACTGCCAGACACGTGCTCCTTGTCAGCTGAAACAAACAATATTACACAACTATGAACTTTAAAACTACTGCGCGTAACTCCCGTCTGGAACTGTGTATGTATGTAAAGAGTCACGACTAAGAGGAAATTAGTCAGCCACAAAGCCGCTTGGAGTTAGGGTTTCCTTCTCAAGAAAAAAAAAAGATTCTCGGTTTTCAGTAACACCACACGTGTTGACAACTGATACCCGCGCGCCCAACCCCATGTTATATCCCTCAGGCCACCTGCTCGGAATGGTATGTAGGTCTTGAGGAAGAGAGAGGGGCAAGCACTGTTGCCAGATGTATGGAAGAATGTAGCGCGTCGTGTGTCTTTACACATCGCAGCCTGTACTACAGGCTGTTCGGAAATATGGTTCCTGCTTCCTAAAAAATTAGCAACTCGGAAATGTCCGTTAAAGCAAGTTTTGTGTCCGTTGTTCGAATTAAAGGAAACAAAATGAAATGTCTGTTATTACAAATGTCCGTTAAACGAATGTCCGTTCATCGAGGACTTACTGTACATTGAATGTTATTGTTATTGGCTTGGTAATGGTCACTGCTTTGTTTCCTTAAAGTTGGCAGTACCTACTCATTGTGAGATCAGCTGATAACTAAGTTTTTAAATGTGCTATGATTCAAAGAATGTTTTGAGTGTCTTCACTGCGAATTTCATATCTCCAGGTTGGTAAGTTTATAATTTACAGTTAACAAAGTAAACACATGTTATTAATGTAACATCCATGACAAAAAACATGGGGATGTTTTTAAATAACGAATTGGAATTTCATTAATATGTGAAAGTTAGTCCATGCTGACAAACATGTCAGTTGCTGACTTCTTACTACATTTAAGTCAAAACACAATTTTTAAATTTGTCAAAAAAGTGTGTCACGGATGTTACACATCGAAAGTGTTGTTGCATTTCTGCCACCAGTATTTTGAGGTTAGAATGTCTTAGATTTCATTTTACTACACCATACCTACATAACCTATATTGTAGTACATTACGGTGTTAAATAATCAATTTTTCTTTAATTTTGTTGCAGATAATGGCACTGGTCACATCTGCTGCTAGAACAGCAAAGATGAGAGTGAAAATGAAGTCAGAAAATACAGAGAGGTGGGCTGAACATTTGAAAAGAGATTGAGAATGAAACTGTTTGGAGAGGCAAGCAGAAAAATAAAAGTGCAAAAATAATAAGAAGCTTTTGAACATTAAACGAGAAAAGATCAGAATCAGAGTGCAAGAATTGAGGAAGAAAAAAGGGTAGTATGCAGTCTACAAAAACTTCAACATTGGGCTCGTATGCTTCAACAAGCATTCTTCGTAAAGCTGTGAACAAGGTACGTAAGAACTTGTCAAATAGCCCTTAGAAAAAAAAAAGCTGTTGTCAGGCAATTGGTGAAAGAAAGTTTTATAGCTCCAGAGGTTGATCTATTTACAGCACAAACATTTCTATCACCCAGGGGTAAACTGTACAAAAAAAATTTGTAAACTGCAAAAAATTTTTTTGAAAACGATGACATTAGTTGGCAAACATCTGGAAAAAGAGACTGTGTTACAGTTAAAGATGAAGGCACAGGAAAGAGGGAGAAAAAGCAGAAATGCTACCTTACAATGAGTTTTGCAGAAGCTCATCCACTATTTTCTGAAGTTTACCCAGAGATACATGTATCTCTGTCTCTTTGAAATGCGCCCAAAGCATGTAAAACCTGTCAAAGATATTCCACGTAACATTTGTGTATGCATTAAACATGCAAACTTCAGATTTTTAACGGAGGCTATTTCTCCCTTTTGTCTTGATTATCAAGGAAACTCTTTGACATCATCATCTCATATGGAAAATATGTGTTTTAATGCTTGTGTTTGTTAAATGTGAGCAAGCAAAATACTTTGAGAGTAGAAAAATAACTTTAAGAAAGGAGAAGTTGTGATGCAAGTTGACTGCGCTGAGAACTACAGCATCATTTCACAAGACGAAGTACAATCTGTACACTGGCAACATTCCCAAGTAACAATTTTCACGTGTTGCTTTTGGTTTGAAGACATTACTTTTTCGTATGTGGTAGTAAGTGATGATGTGAGCCATTCTAAACAATCAGCTTGGAATTTTGTAATAACAATTATTTCTCACTTTCAGCAGAATCACCCAAATGTGCCTTTGTGTCATCGCGTTATGTTTTCAGACAACTGTTTTTCTAAATTTAAGGGCAAGTATACAGTTTTTACCATGTGTTTTTTATCTGACGATCTCAATGTGGAGACTGTAGAGTGGAACTACTTTGCTGCTGGTCATGGGAAGGGTGCAGTAGATGCCATCTGAGACCAAGTTAAACTAATGGTTTGGACAACAGTGAAAGCTTGACGTACTACAGTTAATAATGCTGTAGACTTCTCCAGTGTAGCTGAAGCTCATTGTAAGACCACTGAGGTGTTTTTTGTAAGCTAGGAAGAAACAGAAGAAACTGCAGTGTTTTTGAACAATCGGTGGGAAAAAGTGAAGAGTATGACGGGTATAATAGAAATTCATCACTTCAGGAAAATTGATGATTTGCGTGTCGCTGCTGGGTTTACCTCATCTTCTGCCAAACATAAAATGCATGTTGCTTTGGGAGATAAAGCAGTAGCAAAAACACATGAGAAATTGAGGTGGAGTGATGTTTATTCGCCTGATACCAACTACAATTCTGCAGGGTCAGGGTTTGAAAATTCTGAGGTATCTTTTAAGAATACAACTGAACTCTTTCATTTATCAAACATGGAAGAACATTATCAGGACAATTGCAGTGTGGATATTATTCCTGGTATGTATGTGAAAGTGGTGTGCATCACTGATCAGGGAAAGTCGCAAGTTACCCATCGTTATCTTGAAATACGTCAAAGTACAGTGAATGAAAATTGTGATTTACATGTGCTATTCTTGAAACTGTACGGGAAAAGTGGAAAACTATTTGTTCCTGATGAAGATGATGAGAGAGACGTAAATATTAATCAGGTGATGTGTACTCTTCTGATCCCAGCAATGAAGGAAATAGGAAGCAGAAAGCTGTATGAATTCAAAGACAAAGTTTCTTTGTGACACGCTGTGTTCTTACACTTTAAAGATATTCTTCTTTATTTAAAATTAAGTTACAATACTCAATGGAATTTAACAATGAAAATATGTAGGCCTAAATACTTTACTTTTTCTGGCATTTATTTTCAGTAATTGGTTAGCTGTTTATTGTAATTATGTTACCAATACTTAATTTTACAGTTATATTGAGTCTTTTGGCTTGGACGAGTCATAGTTGTCTACAAATTTGGGAAAATTTAAGATAATGTGTCAGCTGTAACATCCGTGACAAAATGAGTGTAACATCCGTGACATGTAAAAAGAGCCATAAATTAATTATGAAATATGTTTTCTTTTACCTACTTGGCTGCTATGAGACTACCGTAGCTTTCAGACAGGCACTATGGGTTTCAAATTCTTTTTGTGTAACATCCGTGACAGAATTTTTTCTTTATTTTCTAAGAAAGTTTTAACGCTACGTCAACATTTTTTTTCTATGTAAAGGTAATGATCTTATACATTGAGTTCAGTACTAAAATTATGTCAAATTAATTTAATTTCAAACATATTTAACTTAAGAAAGTTAAAAATTTAACATCCGTGACAACCGGAATGGCTGAGGGATCGAACCCAGTTCTTTCTGAATAGGAGTCCGTGACCCTTCAAGGAGTTCTAAAAGGATGTATTAATACAGTTAAGTGACAGAAACAAAGTGAAAGATCTGTGTTTCACGCCAGCATCAAGATTACTTGAACTGTCTGCCGGCACAACTCCTAGGGGCAGCTGCTAGCAGAAAGCAGACCAGTCTTGACAGGCAATGTCACAGCATGTGGCATACTGAAATGAAGTATTTTGGCAGGATTTTTAACGTGCAGTTAATTTTTTTCTTGATAACACATATGAAAGTGTATAAATTATAAATAAATTCAAACTATTGTTTAAAAACACCAATACAGTTTGAAACAAGCAATTGTTGTGCACTTTTTAAATTGCATAGCACAAATATGGTGAGCAAGTTTACACCTGTTTACTCTTTAAGCAACCATGTTTACCATTCACCACACTCACTTGAGTGTCATTCTTAACATGTTTGCATTTATATTACAGCTAGAAATTAACTCTAGTCATGTATAACAGCTAACAAACACTAATCCTATACTTTATGCAGCTTTCATAATAATGTCACAGACATTAATTAAAAGAAAATATTGTATGACAGATACCCGATGACCTGGGTACCTCACCATGAATGCATATTAAATGAATGGAAGCGTGCAGGAAATCTGCTTACCCCGAAGGACGATATGAAATGAGGATCTATGATGGAGAAGCGCAGAATGAGAGTGGTCGGCCAGCGATATCGTCTGACACGATTCCCACATGTGAAAATCTGGGGACTGATCCCGCCAGGGATTGAACCTGGATCGCCTTGGTGGAAGGCGAGTGGTCTGACCACTCGGCTGGTGTAGCCCCACAGATATTAATAATTATGTAAACCAAAACTAGCACCAACCACATTTTATTAATTATAAAATAAAAGAAATTGTGTGTAACTGATAGGTAAATATGGACTAATGAAGGCAGGTGTAATAAACACCATAATGTGTGACAATAAATAACAAAACTTTGTTTTGGAAGCGGTAATAATAGCGCAAGGATTATACAGTCATATTTACGTCATACCACTTTATGTAGTTTCAGACTAACATTGCTAATGTTTGAATACCTGTAATTCAATTTAAGTAGTCACCAATTAAAAATAATTTAATTTACGATGTTCCCTTGCACCTCTTTCACCAAACCACTGTATATAAAAAGAGGCCTATAAAATTGTTTCACATATTTTAGTCCAAAGTACAACAGTGGAGCTATGCAATAGTTTAGAAGTTTATGTGGGTTGGATTCTGATGTGATGCATAATAACATGACTGCTTCACACAGTCACTAGCAGAATACGTGTAGATTGTAACATTTGTTTTTATCTTGTCTGGTGCATAGGTTTATAAGGTCATGGTGTTCTGTATTGTGTTTCTGAAGATATTTGCTAGTAATATGTTATTGAAACATAAGGAAAATAATTACAACAATTTGCAATAACTTACTACTTTTACCAGTATTTTTTTTTATTTCCAAAACAACAGGAGTGTACAGATACTCAAAAACACTACGCAGTTGAGTTTTTCTTGCTCGACTGGTGTAAAACCTTTAAGCATGAAAAATCTGAGTACTTAATTATTCTTTCTTTAAAAAGGGAAAATGGAAACGTTTGAGTACTAAAAGGATGGCATTTATTGCTGAAGAATTTCGCTTGTCTCTACTATGTCAAAAATCACTCTCCCTCATACAAGTTGCTGCTCCCTTTCTAATTATTTTCTAGACATGTAAGAAGATGGTGTAAGGATGGCACGCTTGGCTGACAGATGTCACTGAGCTCCGTGGGTGGTCTGAAGTTTTCTAATCTAAACAGTTAACTTATACAAGATGTTTTATAAATACTTTTACTAACTTGGAGGAGGATGGATTCCTTACACCAAAACAAGGATAAAAGTCAAATAAACACAGGTATGGAAATATTTAGTCATTGATTTATTAATGAAAGTTTATTTAAATGTGTTGCACTGTAAACAGTAGTAAAATTAATGCTGTTAGACAACTGAAGTGAAGTAAAGTGATGAGAGATTTTGGTTAGCACTGAACATCTAGGTATTAATACTGGTGATGGAGTGGACATGATGCGAATATGGAACAGTGCCAGAATGAAGTGGCAGGGGAAATGCGAGATCTCTGAGAAAACTGCCGACCAGTGGCATTGTCTAGCACGATTTCTACATGTGAGAATCTGGGGAAAGACCCTGCCGGGAATTGAACCAGAACTGCCTTGGTGGTAGGTAAGTGCTCTAGTTACTACGCCAACTTCTGCCAAGAGATGGGCGCTATCGACTGAAATATACTATTGACTATCTGAACGATAGTCAGTATTTATTATTGACTGAAAAGTCTATAGCTTTCAGTCAACTAATTTTATGCCCCAAAATGTGCAATGGGCTAAATTGTTCACCATAAGCAACTGTAAGTCAATGTGCACTGCCTCGGGACATACTGTAGAACAACTGAAATATGGAATACAACAGAACACTAAATGGCAGCAATTAATATTTGAATTAATTTTCCCTTTCCACTCGATTTTGCAATTTCAATAACTAAAATTTATGAAATTCATATGGATATAAAATATGTAGGAATTCCTTCAAACACACATGATTATTATGCTAAGAAACTATACAGAAAACATATTTTAAAAATATTTACAAAAAAATAAACAATACATATACATTATCTGACAATGTGTTTATACAACAAAATTGGTTGATTATTACTCCGTATTTGCCAGTGTAAAGGACGACCCCGCACCTATGATGAGTCAACGTTTTTAAGGTACAAAATCTTGGGAAAAAAAAAGTAACTTTTTAATTTAGAAAGTCCTGGTCGAAAAAATATTTTTTTCTTTTGCAGGAAACAGAAATATTTAGTTGAAATATTTTTAATGCATTTATTACTGAAACATAAACATCATAGGGGGCACATAAACAAATAAGAAATAACATTGGTTAATTATGCCCTCTGGGCACGGTGGCGGTAGCACATGGATGGTGACACCATCAGTTGCAGGCAACTGTGCGCTACTTGGCAATGCCAGATAGAGGCCCACCGCGCATTACATGGCAACGCCGGGCTGCAGCAGCTGCTTGCAAGGTCATCACATTCCTGTGCGCTCTTGTCAGTCAAGCAATAGACACATGACTGTGTGGTACCGTAACTAGATCCTTGTTTTTTACACCCAATAGTTGCATGCTGGCGAGAGAAAGTATCTAGACACGCACTCCAGTTGTACTGATAGCCGAAGCACTCGTTTTGATTTGTGATGGAGAACGCAATCCGTGTAACATCATACAATTCCACAGCTTACAGCTTAACTTTCAAATGATTTTTAGGTTACCAAAAATTTTCACACCTTCATGTAAGACGAGTAACAATATTTGAAGGCGAAAAATATGTAAAAATAGTAGTCTTACATGCCGGCAAAAACTGTAGCTGTGAAACACGTTAATTGCAGTATTCTAAATAAAAGGGGCTTACGAGAGTAATGAATCACCAATTATAATTTAACACACATTCATATATAGTAAAAAATAATTTAAACATTTAAAATTTTTCTCATTGCAAAATAAAAAATGTTTCATTATTATTATTATTATTATTATTATTATTATTATTATTATTATTATTATTATTATTATTATATTCATGTTCAAAAATATGACTATGTTAAGCAGTTTAGATTTAATGTTGCTTCTGTGATCTGACTTTATTAATCCAACTTTCTGAAAGAACTGACGTTGTGGAGACATACGATACGTATTTAAAGTAATGTCAAAGAATTGAGGCATGGCATTTTTTTTCTTCTCCAGTACTCCACTGGACAGTTTCTATGTTCACAAAGAGCATCCAAATACTGTCTGAGCCCAGCAACAGCATTACTTGTCAGGATGGTTGTATTTTGTAAGTCCAACATTCTAGTGTCAAGAATGTCCCAAAAAACAGTGACACTGTTGGCTTTAAACTATTGTTACTAAATAAACTTTTTTTTTAATAATGTACAAAAGGCAGATGTTCGCCACATATTTTTAAGCATAGCTACAAATCTGATATTTTCCCCATTAATTTTGGACAAACAATTCTACTCTTATCAAAATAACTAAATCTTGAAATATTCTCAAATATATCTATTAAATCTTTCAATTTTTTGCAATCAACATGGAACGATTACAATATAAAATTGAACTAACAAGAATACAAATGTAGTTACTACACAGAGCAGTCATCACTGAACTAATAGTTGTTAAGTAGCAAGACACTTTGATAGTAGTTTGAAAGATGTGACTGAAAACTTTCGGAAGGAAAAAGTGACTGAAAACAGTGTATGTGAAGGTTTTCTTGGCCGTGAAGGAGGAGGGAGGGGAGGGGAGTTGTCCAGTGTGGCAGAGGCAAAGCAGTGCCCATCATCAAGCTAGTTCCACCCTCTCACAAATGTGACCTTTACCCCACCCCTGCTGTTTAGGGCTATTGTAAAATTTACGGCAGGAAAGGAAGGCACTTCCTGGCCTTTCTAGAATGGTCCCTTAATTCCAATTAAATGACCAAGGCAGGCGACACTGAAATACAATAAACGAATGAGTTCAGTAGAATATTTTTTAAAGTAGTCAGAAGGAACAATAATGAAATACTAACACGTAGTTGGAATTGTCACCAACACAACGTGCATAATGAACTATTTTGCCAGGACCGGCATCACCTGGCGGTGCGCACGCTTACGGGAAAATAAGCTTGAGTAGTCCTGGTAAGTAACACGATGGCATCAACTAGTGGTACGCGGAAACATATATCAAAATCAATACACGTTGTAGAGGAAAGTGAAAGTGACCCAGACGTTGATTTGTTTGATTATAGTGAAGTAAGAGTAGCGAAACTTATTCAGAATTGCTACAAGATAAACATGTGTCTAAACGCAAGAAAACAGATACTGGTACTCACTGGACATGGACTAATCAACTAAACAAACCATAAAAAGGTCCGTTTACTGGAACAGAACACCAGGTGTGCATTTTAATGTTTTTAGACAATTAGGCCAACATCTCACTGAATTAACTACAGTTACAAAATTTTTAGACAAAAAGTTCTGGGAACTTGTTTGTCAAGAAACTAACAGATATGCTGCACTAAAAAAACCTACTTCTAGTGACAGCATCAAAGAACAATGGTCCGAAACATCTGTAAGTGATGTTAAGCATATTTTGGCTTATGTCTTATTATGTCTGAATTTAAAAAACCTAGGCTTCAAATGTTCTGTCAAAATTCCTGTATTTTTCATATAATGTAAATGCTAATAAAAATGATAGGTTGCAAAAAATAAGAATTGTTCCAGAAAAAAATAAGTATTGTAAAACTTAAGTTCTCAAAGTTTTACCTGAAAAATGTATTTTAGTGAATTTTGTTTTGAACTGGTTTATACCAAAAAGAAAATCCTTTTTTACTGTAAACAGTGTACATTTTTACTGTTTCAGACAGCATTTTGAAGACAGAGGCAACAATTTTTCCAGGGAAGAATACTATGCACATAGAATTTCTGAAATTTGTGTATTTTGTGAATTAGGTTTTTGAATATTTGTATACTGTAAAAAAAAGTTACCTATTGACATTTTATACCTATATTTTACATAAATAGTACCTTAAGAAAGAAAGAAAAAAATCATATAAGACTATAAAACACTCGAGAGTAATAATTTTTTACACTTTTGCATAAAGCACTGTAATTTGGTGAAGTTAACAGATTTTTCAGGCAAGTATTTACATTTTTATATTGGTATGTGAAGGGGTTAATTGATGAACAAACACAATTATTAACGTTACGCTCGCTTAGCATATGTAACTAATGGTGAGTGTTGATTGCTTTCCCCACAAAGTTAAGTTGTGGGAAAAGAAACAGTTTATAATTTGCGTGAGCATACAATTACACATATGTCTATGCATGAGACAGATTGCAGCATGTCAACATGCCATGCACCACTGGCCAGGCTGCCAGCAGTGCGTGTCTGCATATGGGTCGAGTCGAGATGGCAGATACTGTTGTCAAGTCTCCTGGCACCACTCAATCTCAGTGTGCTCGAATACTTACGCAAGGCAATGCTGTTTGAGAATAATGGCACGGCAGAAAACAGATAAGTCAATCATGATAAATGTTTGACGTGTCAATGAGTCGCCTCATTCACATACGTGTGAAGTGCTAAGCCACTGAGTATATTTATACATTAAATGCTGAATGTGGGCATCACTCATAATTTTTTTTTCATGCAAATTAAATACTGACTAGACTGCAAAATTTCATAGTTTTTTTTATAAAAAAGGAGGAACAAAAACATATTTCCAAATATGTACATAAATCTTAACAACGCGTGTCTGTATTAGTTTTTAAATATTCTAGATGTGAAATGCTCAGACGTAAACCGAGGACCTACTGAACTCCGATGCTGATTGAATAATTTGCTTAAAACTGTATAAAATGAAGTAATGACAGCAAGGTGCAGGGTCTCTCAGCCTCAAACAATTATACTGCTACAAAGAGAACAAAACGACTGTGTAATTAAGATTACAGTACCTAAAAATTAAACTTTTCTATGCCTACGGGAGTAACAACACAGCTTGCTAAGAAATCTAAAGAAATTGTGACGTCCAGAACTGCCCCACATAGTTTCTATACAAAATCTACGTAAAGGTAAAGATTTTAAAATTAAAAGCAAATAAAATATTACTGTTTTTGAATGTAATTTCAGATTGTTTAAATATAACTTAATTTTGTCATGATTTATTTGTACCTATGTCTGAGTAATTTAAACTGCAGTTACTGTCTACGTATTGATGTTGTGATCAACATAATTATTTTTGTGTCACTTATATTAACTGATATTTATTATTGTTTAAGTGTCATTTAAAAAACAGGGATGGACTTTGGATGATTATAGGTATTTTTACTGAAAACAATTTACAGACCCTGCAAATTAATGGTATTGAACAGTTCACGAAAATTATAGTGTGTGGAGTGTAAGTGAATGACATCTTGGCAGTTGTGTGGGGATAGATGAGAGAGGTGCGTCAGCCAAGCTGGTCACTCGGGTAGTGTTGGGCGAGACGATAGATGGGTGTTGGCTGATGTATACTAGAGCTGTATGATGTCAGTGTGCTGACGAGATTCTTGCGGTGGCCCCAGGTGTAAAGTCGATAGTATTGAGGGTAAATAATAGTTGAGTTGTTCAAAAGTAATTTGCTGTATGAATTGTTCGAGAACGAGGATCCTACGTCACAAATTCACGAGTCAACACTGCACCATAAAAAACTAGTTATTCTACAAGGCGACAACAACCCACAGAAATCACTGACCTGGTGGCAGACGAACCAGTGGTCATCAACTTCAGGGTAAAAACAGCACCCAATTTGATAGCTATACTAAATGGGTCCCGGTACAAGTGTGATGATGACCAAGTGTCGTCAGTAGGTGACGACATCAAGGTTATTGAACGTAAGTACATGCTGCACAGGCCCAGCATGTCCCACACTAACAGTTCACTACGAAGATTACACCTGAAGTAGAATGTATTAAATGATAATTAAATTTGGAAAATTATGTGTACATAGAACATTTTATAGCCGTCAAGGACTGGTGTAGTAGCAAAAATTTAGAAGTGTTTTAAATATTGCATTGTATTAGTGGTTTTAAAATTGACAGGTATTTGTTTTATTGCTAACTGTTTCCATGCTATAAACTTTTCATTCAATAAAAGTTATTGTGATGGTGCAATTTATATTTAGTAAGCTAATATGTACAACCAATGTCTTTTTATTACTTTAATCAACTGCAGAAGACATTGCATAGAACAAAGTCAAATTTAAGGCTGAGTAACTGCAATTAATATTACTAGACGCACGTGCCTGCTGTAAAAGCCCAGTGCCGTAATGGTTGAAGATACTTTTTTTGGAGTGTTGCCATAGTGAATTACAAAATCTAAAGAAAGCTTTACTGCATGACTGCTAAGACATTGTTTTTATTGGCAGCAGAGCATGCAAAATATATAAAATCGAGTTAGCAGTATGTTGAACCACTGGCCTTATTTATCAATGAGTTATTCAACACAACAAAGATGTTAGATTTTAAAGACTAAAAAGATGTAGGTAACAACAATAGTGTTTGTGATTGAAGTAGCAGATAAGTTGTCAGAGGAGTTGCAAATGGAAAGTAACCTCAATGTGACAAGCAGTTAACATTCACCAAGCAGAAGCAGTTACAGGACTATTAACCCCTACTAGAATAAATTTAGTACACAGTGGATAGCAACAAAATTGGCACAAAGCACATGGGCCGATTCAAAGGACGCGGTTCAATAAAGTACAAAACTTTTGAATAGGAACAAATAAAGGGAAATAATATGCAACTGGGGCAAGAGAACAGAAAACATTTGACGTAAAGAATTAAAATTTACGAACTTGACAGACTGGCATATGATGCAAGGGAATGTGTTAAAGAACTAGTGCTCTAAGAGCTCAAAACAAGTGCAATAAGGAACCGTTTATCCGGACTTCCCAACACCGGAATATTCAAAATAACGGACATATTAAAAATATTTCCCTACATATGTTATGCATCCAACATTCTTAAAAAAATTTGGCACAGTCCTACTGTTATTTCTTCTTTCTCGCAAATACATATTACGTAAACACGGAACTAAGAATCGTAGAGAACTGCATACAAGTATTACTGCAAGCTTTAGAGTAAAAGCAGCATTAACGTGGTCCCGATCAGGTTTAGCCATGCTAGTGCATAGTCACAAATGAAAAAGTCTGTGTGGAGTGTCACGCCTCTTTGTTGTTCATTTATCCATCTATGGCCGTGCCAACTATGTTGTTGATTACATTTACCGTTTATTTATTATGGCGGCGATTTATTATGAAAATCTTAAATCGCAAAGACTGCAGATGCAATTCAATCAGCATTGTAATTTACTCTTTTCATCGGTGAAAATGAACAAATAAGAAACAGAAAAAGAAATTATACCCTCGTGCAAAGTGGAAAACTGTTGCTGTAAACATGACTTCTTCTAGCGGTTGGAAGGGAGTAGGCCTAAGTAATGTTACGTTTCGTAGGCAGGTGTTCACATTAAATTATAGTTGGTTTTGTTCAGATACGTTGACATTTAAGTATTCCGTAACATAATTTCCAGACATGGAGGTTATCACCTCACTCGAAAAAAAAATTCCTCGTATATCTTACGCACCCCTGTTTTGAACTCAAAATATTGTAAGAAAAATGTTCGTTAGGATACGTGAGTAAATACAGTATATATAAAGATTTTTGTTACCAATTGTTCGTGATTAATATTTTATTTGCTGTCTGATGTGGTTCTACATTAGAGTTAATCCAGTATTTTTCCATTATCCAAACTTGGCCGAGTCCCGGCGAGTCCGGATAAAAGAAATTCTACTGTATCGGCATGCAAATAAAAGTAAAACGGATACAATATGGCAAGAAAAGTAAAAAGTGAACAGTGAGATTTGTCAGTAAGTGCCAAGGTTGACAGAAAGAAGTGAATAAAATTTTTACTTATTGTCTACCGCCTTTGGAAAGTCTTGTGAAACATTACTTATTTCAGCAGCTTTAATTTTAAAACCCTCAAAATAAACAATACATTTCATTAAGGAAAATATGGCTCACCTGAACTAAAATTTTTGATGTAAGCTGTAGAATATTCTTATAATATTGTCACAAAGTGAATTTTCTGGTTTTAGTTTTTTGTTAAGACGCCTTCATTTCTTGTACAGATCCCTGCTTTAAATAAATTCTCATTTTAGATTTTACTGGATTCTAATTTCTTTTTTAATAATAGTGGCTGTGTATCATTAATTGTAATTTAGAGTTTTTGTTTATTCCCCCCCACCCTGTACAAGATATGCCTGAGATAGGGTATTGTTTCACGGTACAGCCGTGATACAGCTCACGTAGGCTCTTGCTTTCCCGAGTAGAGCTGGGTTATATAAGATTTAATTGTAATTTTGTACACAACACACATAGTGTTATTTTCTTTGTAGTCTTCTAGTGAAGTAGTGCCCTTGCTTGTCACCGCGTTTTTGCACGTGCCGAGCACTTTGTCCATCTGCATTAAGTTGCGTCACTGAGCGCCCAGCCAAACAACAGCTGATGGGTTATGTTTACTGTACTCATGGGCCACGTGCAGGCTAGTACTGAGGAAAGCAAGTGTAGCTTGTTTCCCCCTCCTCTTCCCCTGAATGCTTCTCTGTAGAAGCCCAAAAACTATTTCAGTTGGCAGGCTTGATGTCATCCAGAATTGCAGTCCTGGAATTGTGTATGTTGGTACTTCAGCACTGAGCAGATGTTCTGGAGGAACGACATCAACACTCCCGTTGGTTTATGTTGAACGTTAACTGTTTATTTGACCACATGTGCAGTCGTTTGAACGTCCAGGAAGATTTTCACCATTTGGCCTTCGACTGGTTAATTCGCTCGTTGAGGCTGAAGGTTGAAGGAACCCTGAGAGACTTCAGTACAAAATGTGATCAGTTAAGTAGCCTAATTGTGTTGGTAGAAAAGTAGGTCCGAGCTGAGAGCCACACAAAGTCATACAGACACACACAGAGTCACTTATTTATTATAATGTCAGTCAGTCTCCTAGTTGTCTCTTTGACCCTCCCCCTTCCCTTTTATTCATAGAGTAATGTGTCCCTAAGTAAAGTAATCTAGTGTTTAATGGGCAGTTGCTAATCAAATCCCTAATAAGTATGAATTTTAAAGAAAAAGTTTTTTGTTTCCCTTCGTGGCACAAACCGTCCCTCCTTTTATTTTGATGACGTAACAAATATTGATCTTTGAAAGAACTGTGCAATGGGAGTGCATGACTGGATTTATTTACTTGGACATACTCCATTGCAAAATAATATTGTCATTGTAATCGGTTGAGGGCCATTTATTTTAAAAATGTTTGCTTAGTGTTTGGGCAGATGAATCACTATGAAAACTATTCGAGTTAATACAGAGTTGTTTTGAAACTGACTTTCATGGCATTTGCCTTTATTTAATTAATTACTACTGATAAGTTGAATTTTTCTCTAGTAAAATTATTAAAGAATAAGTAAATATACATCCATACTTTTATGGTTAATAAGAAATTATTTGTAGATTATAAGCAATACTTGCAGTCCCTGAAAATATTCCATTCCCCTATTTTAACCCTGTTTACCTCTCGCTACCCTTTGTTATTGTTTTGCTCTACCTGTCTTTACTATCAAGTTTAGTTTTGAGTATTTTTGAGGCGTCCAATCTGGCCTATAACAGATTGGCGGTGGATGGCTCCCTCCAGGCATTATGTCAGGTTTATGTTTATTAATTTCCTCCTATACCCATATTTGTCACAATATTATCTACAATATGCAGAATTCCACACTCCTGCAGCTGCATTGCTGATTGCATCTTTTGTGTGTTTTATAAATTTCCTTTCGGTTAGGTTTCAAACTTAAAATCCCAAGTATACACAGCAATCATGTAAATAAGCCAAATACAGCAAAAAATTACAGATAATATAAATTTGTAGTGATACAGGCTATGTTGTAAATAACATGCATAGTCTGTGTTGGAACCTTTGAAAGTCTTGTGAGACAGTAGTGACAACTGTCAACTATGTTGAATGACAAACAAAAAACAGACAGCTAAACCTTAACCATAAAACCTTTAACAGTCAGTCTTTGTTCAGTGTTTAACTTTCTGGGCTGACGGAGAAGCTTTGTCCCACCCAGTTGTCAAAATCACCCAGCACTTTTGTGAATATCATTTGTTTTAAAATATGAAAATACAATCCTAGCAAAAATGACACACAACATCAAATATTCCCCTCTTATGCCCCAAATCTCCTAAGCTATGAAACTAAAAACAAATAGATGTAATTGAAATTGAAGTAATGGACTACAGAAATTATGAGAATTTCTGCACAAGTATTGAAACTAGCAAAGAAAATTAACAGTGCTTAATATGTAAGTCCACTAATGAAGCATGCAATTCTATTTGACAAAATGTAATGCTCATTTGAAGACATACTGTAAAACGGGGTGAATAGGATCACAGTGAGGTGAAGAGTATCAAAATTTGAAACAAATTTCTCGCCATCAACTTTTCTTTTTAAAAGTTACATTCCAATCAAACTACATGTCAACAGCATTAATTTGCCTATAAAGAAAAAAAATTTCTAAAGGAAATATTGCATTCAAAATTTTGTTCTAAATCTTTGATCCTATTCACCCCGTTTTACGGTATTGATTTCCTTTTACTAAATGTAATATTAAAACACGTGTCATACATCCGTGGTGCAGAAGTTGGTAAGGCATAAGCAGTACTGCCGTCACAAAAAAAAAAAAAACAGCACATGTGTAAGCAAAACAATAAAGTAATTTTATTAAGGTAAATGCATATTACAGGAAAATGTAATAAAAACTTTGATATGGACAGTGTATATGTGCATTTCCACTCTGTACACAAAATACCTCGCATCTAGTGACTGGGCTTTTAGCATGCTAAGAAGCATACTTGGGGAAAACTATTAGAGGTACTAGAGTAAGAGGAGGAGGAAGAGAAGGAGGAGGATGAGGATGAGGAGGAGGAGGAGGAGGGAGGAGGAAATAAGTATTGGTTGAGCAAATGAAAAAGGAAGTGGAATTGATAGGTGGGTTAGAGAAAGTAGAGGAGGGAATACAAAGAAGCGGCTGAATTGGCAGGGTTGGTAGAGAGGTAGGTAAAATTGTGGAGCGAGTTTAAATAGACAAAGGAAGAAACTGTTGCTTTGTGTAACACATCAGTGAAGGTATGATCTTTGAAAACATAATGAAGTCAGCAAAGAGGGAATTAAAGAAATAAAGTGAAAAGCGAAAGGTACAGATCTGGAGGTAGAAAGGCTGTGAGAGTCTCACAATGAATACCAGGAAAGTGGTATAAATATTGGTGACACAGTTCGTGGTTGCGGTCATGAATGAAAAGAACTGGTTGAGGTAATGACAACATAGGTTCAGAAGGTTCATGATAGGGTGTTGGCTAGGGATAATTACATATACGTACCGATAATAATCTAAAAACAAATCTTAAGGTGCATTGTGTATGTGAATGTGGCATGTAAAGCATATAAATACCCCTGGCTATCATTTAATATTTTTGGAACAATATCAAATTGTTAATAAAAGGTGAAAAGAATGAGCGAAATGCCATAGGTAGTGAGATAACTAGTAGACTAGAAAGTATAAGAGATGAAGCCATAAAAATTGGCATAGAGCTCTAAGAATTGGAGCAAATAAATATGTAAAAATATGGTTGGCGCAACGTTCCTCTTCACTGCTTATGTAGGGGCTACCCAACCTATTTGTGTATGTAACTTTTAAATACTAAGCTGTAGTAAAATATCTGATGTATATAATTGCTTATTGCACAAAATGAAGGGGAAAGTACCTCTTGGGTTAATTCACTCCGATGAACCGTTGTCAAGAAATTGTGAATCAAAATACGAAGGCACAGTGTGCCGGTTCCACTGGCCTTCCTATCTGCATTTCCTGTCCCTCCCTAGCTACACGTAGACGAGTTGCTAGAAGGCAAGGGGTTGGTAGAGTGGATAGAAGATTTTCTGAAGGTAAGGGTTGAGATAGTGAAAGTAAGGTATACCGTATCAGATGAGGGTAAAGTTCATCTGGGATGCCGCAGGAAAGCATGTTATGTCATATATTGTTCACCATAATGGTTAATAATATAGAGTTATAAGTTAACACCAGAATAAGGTTGTTTGCTGATGATTGTGTGCTCTATTCAGTAATGGAAGGTGAGAATAAGTTGCCACAAGATATTGAGCAGATTAGATTGTGAATAATTAAGAACAAAACAAAAATAAATGTGAAGAAAACTAAAGTTAAGGTTATGGAACAGATGTGGTTGCAGTAGACACTTGGTTGATGATGAAGTATTGATCAGTGAAATTCGGCAAAATAAGTTACAAATATTTATAAGGGACAGGGATAGAAGAGAGAAAGGAATTAAGGTTTATCTGATGAAATTTTGCATACGTCTGTAGAATTTACCAGTGAAATGGTAGAAGTGATGGAAATTAATATAAGTGAGAGTAGCAAGGATATAAGATTGCTGGCAGCGTAGAGGCCTGCAGGCCAAGGATGGCCGGAGATTTAGGTGATGAAGTCGAGGCTTGATAACCTTCGGGCAGACAGTGGGTTATGGTTGCAGGGATCTGAACATGCCGGGTGTGCAATGGGTGGAGGAGGCAGCGGAGATGGGACATACTATACAAAGGATGGCAGCTCAACTAATAAATAGGGGGCTTTTTCAGACAGTAGCGACACCTACGAGGTGGTCTGGAGAGGTTGCAGGAGCAGTGCTGAACTTGGTGTTGGTCACGCCTGGGTATGCCATAAGAGAGGCTGTAGTATTGGAAGGATTTTATAATCATGACATCCCTGTAGTAGAGATTGGAATTGGTACATGGAGTGTCGAGGACACTGGAGTCAATGTGTTGTGGCAATTTAGATGTGGTGACAATAAAGAGGCAGAAGTCTTTCTTAAAGAGAAATTCAAAAAGTGGACTAGTAATGGAAATGTAGATAATATGTGAGCTGATTGTGCAAACATTTTTATGCGTAGGATTAGTTGAAAATTGTATGAATCGAAGTTATATTTTAAGTTTATTAGTGGCCTATTTCTGGTTGTATAGCAAATTTTAAAAATGTATGTGCATACCATGTCAACATTTCTTTATTTTACATGAGAATGCATTGCTTCAGTGGAACTTGTTTTTTTTTTTTGCTGCTATGCCATCTTGTGATCTAAATTTTCTACCCCTTTTACCACCCTCCTCATTCTTTCTGTGCTACTCATCATATTTCTCAAAGACATCCAGGTACTGTCTCAGTAGCTATTGTCTATTAATGCAACAATACAATCCCTATCTTTTAACTGTGGAACCCCTCCCTCTCCTCTCTAATTCTTTTCTTAACATACCCAAAGAACATTTTCCAGTTCTTATCTCTTCCTAGAGATATCATGTTCCCCAGGTACTAATGCTTTGCTCTTTCTATTTCCTTATCTTGACCCTTTCCAATTTGCTTTAATCTTTCCCTAACTTCGAGGACTTCAGCGCTGGTGAAGGGTGACATGAGGTGAGTATGGAGCAGCGCTGAAATGAAAAGGTGGAGGAAATAGTAGATCCCCGAGAAAACCAACAGCATCGTCCGGCACGATTCCCACATACGAAAATCCGGGGCCTGGCCCCAAGAATCGAACCCGAATTGCCTTGGTGGGAGGCAAGAGGTCTGACCCTCGACCACGGCAGCCCCAGAGACCAACGAGCTATGTAGTAAACGTAGAGGGCCTTGGTCACCCATGAATATACCTTTCCCTAACAATCGCTGCCCCTCCATTTTGCCATTCAGCATGTAATTTACTGCATTTCCTTTTCATTCTTTTAAGGGATAAATTTCTTCAGTGTTTCATTCACATTCCTTTTAAAGTTATCTCACATGCATAATCCAGCTATTAACAAACCATACTATCAGTCTGCAATCAAAACCTTATCTTTGTAGCAAAGAATTATATAACTCTACCGAATAAAAGTAAGTCAAGGAAGCCCTACAAATCTAACATGCAACACAAGATAAAATATTACTTACTACTTCCTGTTGTGGATGGAAATCACCTCTACGAGATAAATGTGAAATCTGTAACCGCCGTAGTAGAGGGACTCCATTGCGCATTTGACGTTTTAAAGTCCAATATGCAATTAAACGTTGAATAAATTGACTTTTTTTTACTAGAGTTACTCGTGATGCTATATCCTGAATCCTGAAAAAAAAAATATTGATTACCAAGCATTGCAAAGCAAATGTTTCCTTATAACATACTAGCTTAAGTTTTACAAAGAAAATAGCAAAAAAATGCTGTGTACTGGCTAAACTATTGATTTTTACATGTACAATTTAAGAAATGGTTCTGTAGTGGTTAACAATGATTAGAGACCCTGAAATTTCGCGCGCGAAATTAATCGCGAAATTCAAGTCTCGGCGCGAAATACACGTCTCGGTGCGAAATTCATATCACTGAACGAAGGTCACGAAATTTCACGAAAGAGCCACTTCTTCATGCGAAAATTAAGTATTTTTTGTGCTTAAAAAACGAAAATATAACATACGTAAACGTAATAGCTACGGTAATTCACCACACACTCGTTGCGCCTAATTAAGTTGAAAAACGAACTAAAAAGTACTTCATTGTAGCGTGGCAATGTTTTGTTTACGTTTCTGCGCCACAGATGTTAACTACGTTCGGTACAAACTACAATGCAATGCTCAAACTTCACGCAAAATGGCTGCCGTATAATCGACTATAGTGCCAGTACATGCCACCATACGTACGTGCA
>PNEQ01012136.1:96102-132975 GCA_003012365.1 Medauroidea extradentata | reverse complement strand
CTTTGACGTCACCAAGATGTCTTCACCAGTCTCTCTCCACAGGCGTAGCACCTTCCTCTAGCACTTCCAATAGCGAACTCTCCTCAAATGTGCCGATTCTGTGCTTTTATACTAGCCCAGACAGTCGGTTATTCCCCGCATTACAGGGGTCTAAAAATAGATATTTCATCATGTTTCGGATGAGCTTCTAGTCACGTCGACCGCCCTCGAAGGGTTAAGAAGCAGTTGGGACAGGTATCTATGACGTAGGTTCGGCGGGATTCCCACTATGAGCCACCCGGGCTTTGAATCATCGGCCAGCCCTCAAGGTGTTACGAAACAGCCGCCGACCATGGCACATGGCACGCAACAATACTGTACAGATTAGTACGAAACAAATATATGGTTCTACGGCATACCTCAGTGCAAACTTTCTAACAATGAAATGATGGGGTTGTAGCTTAGTCCCAGAGTTCCAGCCAATAGAACGGAAACACTACGCGCCTGTTTAGTGATTTTTACGTAGAAGCGACGGTGTACTAAGCAAACACGTCAGTGTAGTCCTTATCGCTTCTTCGCCCCTGAGCCTCATGCGTATAAGACCTCCAGCTTGGTGGCGCCATTATGGATGTTTATTAACTCGAATACGTACAGTACACAAGACTGAACTAATTCCATAATTTTACCAACCACAGATTCACCTTTTTTTGATTGTTGATTTGGAAGATTTTTGAGAAGTACTTCGGAATTTATATTTTATATATAAACGTCGGTTGACATTGTATTAAAAACGTACAACACACAAAGTACAAGTGCCCAAGGAATTATCAAAACTTGCAGAAGTTAATACGTACGAAACAACGTGTAACTGCAAACAGGCTCTATAGCTGTGTGTACGGAGATGTCCCCATCAGAAGGCGAGGCATGGTGGAATCCCCAATGGTATATGACGTGGTACGACGAGCGGCAGCTAGCAGACGGGGTGGGCAAACCCCTCCTATGTGCGCATGATGACACAGGGCGGTGCCTTGTTGGTCCAGACCCCTCCCCCCTTCCAGCGAGCCAGACAGTCCAGGCATGTGAGATCACTCGCTCGAGACAGACCTGCTGCCCGCCCGAGGAGAGATCACATCGCCCGTACCATGTCCTGCTTCCTTCCCATGTTCCGTGGAACTGCGTCATGTACTATTTACAATCCAAGTTGTATCGACTGTACCTTCGTACACCACAAGCACTGGCATACCCGTGCCAACAGGGGAGCCCTCTCCGTAAGTAAACCTGGGTGGGCAAACTATGTCTATCGCTCCCCCTTTTTTGCCCATGTTCTCCCACATTTATATTGCAGAATGACATTGCTTTACTGATAGTGAAAGACGATCACAACCGAAGTGTCAAATTACATTACAAGACAGTAGTAGGTTTTTTTTTTTAATTTTTTAGTATCATATGGCCTAGTAATTAGCACCCCCAACCCACTCTCCGAATAGTTGGCACGTCCCTAGGGGTTAACGACAGTGGAGGATTTAAGCGACCTCAGCATTCCTTGATTCGGCGGCCATCTTGGATGAGACCCCGACCACTAACTACATTTTACCCTGCTCTTTGATACCTACAAAGTCAAAAACACTTTCCAAAAATTTTCAAAATAAAAACAAATAAATATTTTTTTGAATTTTTTGAAAGGTTGAATTTTTATTTTAAGCCCACTCGTGGTCAAAACCAAGTTTAATGGTGTACTTACTGTGTCAGAAGTAGGTAGTATTTTTATACCACTGTGTCCCAAACAAAAACCGACAAATGACAACTTACAAAAGTGTATGGATAAAGTTTGTAGCATGCAAATAGTTTTTTAAGGCATCGTTACTCTCAGGTCGTCAATGATAAAGTTAAGGATTAGAGTGCATTTTAAGATCTTCATCGTTAGTTACCTTCACGCAGTTTGGTGTAGGTAGCTGTAAATAAAGTAGGATTTGCTTTACTTGTTTCATTTAATAAAATACCTCGATCCCAAAGCGTACCTTACATAACTTGTGTGTGTATTTTATTGTATGTACATATTATGTACACTTTTGTGTGTGTATATATATATATATATATATATATATATATATATATATATATATATAAAACATTGGGTAACTACACTTAGTAACTTATCAAAATACTAAGTGTTTTTATATTATAATTTAATGCAGAATATTTTCAAAAAGGTATAGGCATATATCATACACGTATATATTTGATATTACGCCATAAAACGGTTGGCCTATTAAAAGGTCTCGTTAAAGAAACCTATTGGCTGTGAGAGTGCATGTCAGTTCAGTGACTTGAGCCTAGAGGCTAGGATGAGGCTACTGTTTCGTCCTTAAATATTCCTCAAATCCTCAAAAACGCGTAAAATGTGTCCACCCACGCGGCTGCCTTGAAAGGAGTCGCTAATAAGATGTTTTCTGTAAAATCAGTTTTTGCGCGTATACCCGCATCTTTCTAAATGTCTGTCCTGAAAAGAGTTAAACAAAACTGTATAAATAAACGCCACCTCTGGCTTTAGTCAAAAGAAAAATACTTACAATTACGTTGTTTATGGCTCTTCGGTGCTCAGTCTTCTTAAAGTAAATAAAAATTATATCCAAAAATCTGTAGTTGAATACTTTGGCTAACGAAACGTGCAATAATAGTATCATACTGTCGCAAATCTAATTTTCATGTTACACTCTAGAAAACAATTTGTACTTACGAAAATCCTTGGAAACATTTCCTAAGAAATCCCCCATAAAGCAACAAGGTTTTTTGTTTTATACGTGTATATTTCTGAAATCGCAATTAAAAATAATGAGAACGCTTCAAGATTGAAACATGCATCACTATACTTGCCTAAAGACCATCTTGAATTAAATACTGTTTAAATATTATTTCCCGTTTTTATTTGTTGTTTTTATACATACAATGCACAGTTCAATGACGTGCCGTATTAAATTCTCTAGTACGTTACTAAAATGAATAATCAGTTTATTCAAAATGATCTTCACACCAGATGATGTAATCTGTGTTTGAATACATGATCCCGAAATATGCATTAATTTCGTTTAAAAAAAGTTTTCCTCGGTCTTTTACAAAGAAAATTCTTATAAATTTACGAACAAATAATTTTACATGAAAAATATATGTACTTTTATTGAGATTTTTATAGGTAGAAAGGAATTCCTTGAGATAAAAATAGAATGTACTGGAAAACTAGACTGTTTGCTGAATCTCATCACACGTTCAGCTTACCAGACGATGACTGGCTTTAGCTTGTAGGCCTACTTGGAACTGTTATCCTGTTTGACTTTGCAAATAAAGAACCCGGTATTGTAATATTCGATGCTACGTTGTGTCAGAAGTATATCACCGAATCGTTTATGTTTTAAAAAAATACAGCTTTTTCAAGGGTATGTTGGCACAAAACATTTTCGCGATATACCGTCATCTCTAGTAATAATAAATTACGGCACATAACCATCACCCAATCATACAAGGCGCAGGGTAATATACTGTTTTGAGGAAAACGCTGGACCACGACGAGCGCAATCGGAACCAGTATGGTGGCCGGACTCTAAGGTCGACATTTGCTCGCTCAACTCTTGTCTTATCGCCCCTAAGTGTGAGGCGCTCAACTGGCGGCTGTCTACTTCTCGACACCTACTCTCAGGGACAATGACAATCACTGAGACGTAGTAGAATCAAAAGTGGGATGGTCACACCTCGCTTTGTGCCGCTAACCTTTGGAACTATCTTCTTGGACTCGAATGCGTTTCTTATCTCGTCATTGCCATGTGACATGAAGAAATGTCAGCTTACTGCCACGTACTTACGGACTCGCCTTTTCTTAAAGTGGCTCACATGATTATTAATTTTTATTTCTTTGTTTCATGATATTTGCTTCTTTTCGTTCCATCACTGATAATTTATTACACACGTACGAAGTAGCTCAATACGTTTTCTGGAATCGGCCAGGTTTAATATCGTTTGCTGTAATCATTATTACACATTCATTATTAACGTTTAGAAATAAGAGATTGTTTATCTACAAGTAAAATGTCATAACCTCTAACTACATTTACACTACGTAGCAACTTACATAATACATTACCCTCTTGTCTGATGAAACCGAAATTTTGAATGAAAATTTAGGACTTTTATATAATGGCACAATTAATGTTAATCATAAGTGTTAACAGATGTATTGTGCTTCACTGTGGTCTGTGTACGTTAATAACATTGCTGTAACGGTTTCATTTTATTGGACATAGTACGAACTGTTTATCGATTGGATGCTCTAATTCAGAGTCGTGTTGTGGGAGAGTACAGACCCATCATCGTTTGGGGCTAGTTTAACACCTACGTGATAGCTAACATAGTTAAACATTTCCGTGAATATATTTAGCCGCGTGGGTTAGCGTGTTTTCGGAGCGGAGCTCTATAAATGCGGAAGCAAGAAGGGTGAGAAACGCACACATATCTCGCTTCTATAAGCCTCTAGGTGCAAGTTTCTGAACTGGCATGTAGTCTTCTTATCCACAGTAAGGTTAATTCTACTACTGGTGAGAAAGATCGGCGTTAATTTTTTTTTTTTGCCGCTTCCTGTGCTAATATAGGTAAGAAGTGTGAACTGACCAACCACAGAGTTTTCGCGAATATAAAGTTACATAAAATTGATGATTCTAAAAGCCGATATTGGTTTGTTTCCCCTTTTAAAAATAAATTAAATGAACTCTCTTTGCCAAGCAAAGTTAAAAATTAAATTTTACTATGGTTTTGTCTTTTATCAGACCCGTAAGCGATTACAACGTAAGTAGCGTCAGAATTATTCCCTGTAGCCAACACTCCTACGATAAAACACGTTTTCTTTTCAACCTAGTAGAACTAACATACAGCTCGTTTTATTCTGAAGGACGTTGGTTAGATTTCCGACCCTACCATCCTGATTGCGGTTTCCATGGATGTTTGGAATCATTCCAGACAAATATTTTTTTTGTTACAGGCCATGGCCAATTTTTTTCACCGTTTCACCGTCTCTGAGCCACTGGTCCCGTTTGTTCTTGCATACCTACCAACCTCTCAATAACAGCTATAGCTTTGGATGAAGTATGAAACGTCATAGTTCACACAAAGCGTTTTTCACCTGTATAACCAGAACATAATAGTTCACGCAACAACTATATGATATTCACAGTGTGTGAGACTACACATGTAAACTTCTACAGTTACATAAACTCACCTTAATTAACATGACACGTGGGAGGCAAATACAAAGGAGGCCCGGTACCAAAAGCGGTACACAATCGCGTCAGTCCGATTTTTTTATTTGTATTTAAATTATTAGGTTTCTTTAGGCGAACACACGGAAAAATTGTCTTATTAACTAATAGTTAGAGATGATGAAATTTCGCGAATTCAATGACCTGCATGTAAGAATCAAATATCATATGCATACTCAGGTCCCGACCATTTGTGTACTAGCTGCTACTCAGTGGAACAGCAGACAATGAACGAATATACAGGGCTTGAGTAAGCATAGGATATTTGATTCTAACATGCAGGTTTTTGAATTCGCGAAATTTCCCCATCTCTACTAATAGTGTTATACGTCAAGCACGCAAAGTTATAATGTAAATAATTTGTGGAGGAGGGAGGTAGTAGCTATGGATTTAGGATGGCATGAGGCCAAGAAGATTTACTTGCTAATGTGTCCGGAAATGAAGTGCAAGTTTCATAGTAATAGCTGTCTTAAAAACGTATCTGTTACGCTGGCATTTATCGCCTGGCGTTGGCGTATCCAACTTCCTGGGTGAGTATGAGGTGTTCTACTTACCGTAATGAGTTTCATACAAGTGTATGTACGTGAGCCAATCATTTCACCGATACGGAATTTGGAGCGCTCTTTGTGCCCGTTACGTGGAACGATTAAATGCTTCACGCTGACGAGTCAATTTTGTACTGTTATACACAAATTAAGTTCAATTTTACAAAGACGTTGATTGACACTAACACAAGTAAACCGTTAAAATTTCAAATGCAGTCCATGTTGTTAAAAATAAAGTGATTGTGTTCCTACGTTGTGTTACATGAATACGTTAACAGTTCAAGTGCCAGGACCTTCAATACGAACTACTGTATTAATAAACGCGCATTTCAACATTTACCGTAACTATTATTTTTTATGATTGACTATTAATCGCGGTTTTATCGCGTTAGTTAATTCATCTCGAGGAGAATACTTACAGAATGTGTGTGTGTACATATACATATATACACACACCAACACACATGTACACACACACATACACACACACACATATATATATATATATATATATATATATATATATATATATATATATATATATATATATATATCGGAATTCTTTCTCACTTCTAACTGGCATGAAAAACACCAAGTAAACTTATTAATGTATGCCAAATTATGTCATAAGTGTGGTATTTGCTAAGCATATTATATTTTTATTTTTGTCGAACATTGAAAAATCATTTTTAACAAAATAAAGAGCTCCACTCACAGTGTATTAACACCAAATTATGTCTAATGCTGTCGTGTTGTTATAATTATTAATTTTAAAATACAGATTGTGGTATAAAGTCTAACTTACATGATTTTCAGTTTTACCATAGTGTACAAGTGTACAAATTTGGCTTGTATGCTAATATAAGATTACTAGATAACTGACTTCATTGATGTAATTATATGAAGAATAATACAGCTGTGGTTCTTACGCTGCGTCGATGCATACCAGGCCTCTCAGTAAAAAATGAGTAAGCAGGGAGTAAATGAATTGCACGGTCGCCAAAAATAAGACAGCAAACATTTCAAAGATAAAAACAAATACAAATACACCACAGGTTTAGATTTTGAAGTTCTCAATTACTTAGAGAGAGAGAATGGTACAGAACAACAACTGTATACCAGTATACTGGCAGTATCTACCAACGTGAGAAAATTAAAAAATAATTATGTTGTAGTTAAGTGTAGGTTGTTTGTATCATGTTACAAGTTAAATAACATTTATTTACGGCCAAAAACTATAGCAAAACGAGCAAAGTATATAACGATTTGAACTGTATTTGTCAGTTATTTCATTTATGAAATCATAACTGGCACAATAGGAGCACAAGTGTTATGCCAGGACGTTGAAAAGCCTCCAGATTTTACAGAAAGATCCTGAAATAATGTCACACTAGTTAAATTAGAATTAGTTTTCTGATTCGGATGTCATTCGGGGAGTACAATTAACACGTCGCGGGCACAGGTTTAAAAAGCACCGGTACAGTTAGTCAAACTCCAATCCGCGATCCTAGGCGAGCTACCGCACTGCCAGTCACGGTTGTTTTGGCGAGGGAAAAACTCACCGGCAGGGAAACAAACAAGGCGTCACTTCTTGTGTTCGCAGGAATGTTATGATTGTAATGCCTAAGCGTCTATGAGTTTTTTCTCCTCTTCGCAGCGAGCAGCGGTATTGTCGGGTCCCTGGCTGGAGGTTGTCGACACCCAGAGGTGCCCCGACACAGCGGCGCACGCGCCCGGAGCCTAGGCCCTACGGCGTGTGCCGAGACTCAGCTGTGAGGTGAAAGTGGCGCGCCATTACCTGGTTGCGTCACCGCCGAGATGTGGTCCAGCGCGGGAGGCTGCACACCTCGACATCTTGCGGCATAGGCGTGGCTACAGGGTGGACCTGCCCCCCCCCTTAAGGTAGCGTCTACAGGGTGGACCTGCCCCCCCCCCCTTAAGGAAGCGGTTTGGTTCGTTCGTTCGAGGCCCAGAAGTGAGTGAGTGAGAGATTTTTGTCAGCACTTAACATCGAGGTCTCCAGTGCTGGTGACAGGTGACATGAGGGGAATATGGAGCAGCCCCAGAATGAAGGGGTGGGAGAAACGGGAGATCCCTTAGAAAACCTGACAACCAACGGCATCGTCCGTCACGATTCCACATGCGAAAATCCGGGGACCGACCCCGCTGGGAATCGAACCCGGATCGCCTGGGTGGGAGGCAAATGGTCTGACCATTCAGCCATCGCGGCCCCTGGTAGCGATAAGGACGACACTGTACGCGCACAGCTCCTCGTCCTAGCTACAGAAAAGTGTACATCTTCCATATTCAACTATACGACTGCTTTTGACCATAATCACGGGTCTCCCTCATGCAGTCTAGTATCACAATCTCGGGCGGCAAGTCGCCATGGCGAAAAGTGTGGGGCCCGTATTTGTGAAAATGTGGGTTGCAATATGCCTAGTTATGCACCCCTGTGAGCGGCGACCCGTGCCTCAGCATCCTCCTGACTCTCGCTAAGGTTAATTCTACTACAGGTTTGAAAGAAAAGGTATTTTCTTATGGGAGAGTTTGGCACAGGAAAAATTTCTGCCGTTAGTTTCGCTGCTATCGAACAGTGACCAGAAAATACCGAACTGTAGTAACATTAATTTCAATAGGCTTTTAAATTATAAAAGTCATTTAATTTAGTTTTATAATGAAAACAAACCAATTTTGCGTTTTAAATTATCTATTTTCTGTAACTTATTCAGGGAAGCTCTGTGATTAGTCAGTTTGCACCCAATAGCGATACCAGCGCTCAAGCGGCAGAAATTTTTCATGTGACAAACTTTTAACATTGATCTGTCTAACCTGTAGTAGAATTAACCTTACTCTCGCCTACTCGCGAAAGTGAACTGTAATGTGACAGGCGAATACCTTTAGTAACTGATACATACATTTTAATTGTACATCTCTGGTATGTACACACCTGGTATAGTAGCGCCGAATCGTCGACAGTTATTTAGCAGCACTACGAGATGCGCAATGTTACTTGCTGATTACACATTTAAATTATACTTTTCGGGCTGAGGTCATGTACTGATTGCAGTCAAATCGATGTCTTGAATCTTATGTATTATTATTATATTTTTCCAAGAACGACAAGTTGAGAGAAGTGACGGAAAACTAGCGTGAAGTCTTCCCTGATCTGATAGAGTGAAGAGCGAATTTGTGCCTGATTTTCAACCACATTTCGGCGGATTTGGTACATTAACATAAAGTCAGAGCTCTAAATTGATCCGGTCAGAGTATATTTAAGTGAAGAAGACCCACTGCAATTATCATGCGAATTCATGAATGTGACTCTTCGAGAAAATTGTGAACAAACACGATTTGAGAATTCAATAATATCTGAGACGTTTTATGACCGTTAATTGAAGGATATCAGCGAACCATGATGCAAAGAAGGCAGTGGCTTCTGATAATTATTTCGTATGAATGCACATAAATGAAGATGACCTGTTTCGGAATACCGATGAAAGAATTGAAATGGAAGACTGATAACATGCCATTGAGAAAGGACGTGATATTTACATCTTACAACTCTTACATATTAAAAAGATTTGGAGACACTTGCAAAAAATGACATCATTATCCTACATTTACAATATGGAGCTAATGTCATTATAATCGTAAGGTAGATTCTAAGATGTGCAGGTTGACATAGTCAAGAAAGGGAAACCTGCATTCATTTCCAGCATGGGGAATGGTTGTAATGATATTTGATGGACGTGAAGTATCAGAATTGGGGAGAAGCAAGAACATTACATCACTTTACGCAGATATCTATATCATGATCGTAACCATGACAATGTAAGTATACGTACAATCTTTATTCCGAAGGTTTCTCGTCTTGCAAGACCCTGGGATAAGACTAGAATACACTGGAAGTAGGATGCTATCGTGTCTAAGTTCTGAACAGCTAGTTTTTGAGTTAACAGCCACCTGTAACGTATATGAAGCATAAGTTTTAGTCTTGATCTTCTTTTTACAGTGAAGATTTAAACATGTACTAAAGATTTTTCTCTCGTAACGCTCGTTATCGTCCGAGTACTGCGAGTCGTGGCGTCGTGTCACGCTCGACCAGAACGTGCAATTGGAATTATACTTCAGGAAACGCGTGCAAAAACGAGGGGGAGGGGGCATTAAAGTGGAATTTGCACGTTCTGAGAGATCTCGTAACAGCTGTAATAAAACACTTGTAACGGTCACAAAGGTCTTTTGTGCGTGTGTAGGAGGAGGGAGAGTACTTTCCCTTGTACCTTCGCCTGTTTACGGCCGTCTCTTACCCGACTCTTGCCCGAAACGCTCGCTATTCTCAAGGTGCTAAGAGAACCGATTCTTTGTTTCTGTAATCTCCGCCAGTATTTCACTCGCAACGCAGATTTACGGTTGCTGTTTCGTCGTCTGTTTGCTTCGCGTCATGGGAGCCCGACATGTATAACTACAACGACCGTCCTTCGAGCAGTGGCCTTGATCGCTAAGAGACGTCACGCCGATGAGGCACACGTGTGAAGGTCTGTTAGACGCACTGAAGTTCGCAGCTACACGTAGATGCATGGGAAGTCAGTAGCAAGTAGTGCCAAGTGTCACAGTCTTACCACCACTTTATTAAAACTGTTTGAATTTAAATTCTTGATTTGTTTCTGGTTTAGGTATATAAAGGGACGCGATTGTTACCTTTGCGTGCGACATAAAGGAACGCAAAAAATGTCAATTAGAATCTCCAGGTTTTTGGAAATCTATTTAGAAAATCCCATAAATGAGCTATCCTTGTTAACAAGTTTTATCAACACAACAAGCAAACAAGAAACTAAGCATGGTCGGGTTTCAAGGGAAGCGCTATTATATCTTTGAATACATGCCCGTATGAATGAACTGTTAGCATAGTTTGCTGTTACAGAGGTTGTTCGATTGGATAATTAGTTCCTCGCTTATTATACACAGTCTTTGGGTTCCACAGACAACTCAAAGCTGCGTGTGGTAGCCACGAAGAGCTTCCGTTAGGAAAAAAAGAACCGCATCCGTTTAGCGTAGGTAAACTCTTGCGCCGGAATCAAATTTACGAAATTTCAGCGTCAGAGATGGTGCACTAGCCACACACCAGTCGGGCAAAATATTCGCTCAGAAAGGTCGGCGAAATATTTTTCTGGGATTGCAGTTTTTTTCACATTGGCATTTACCATTTTGTAATTTTCGATCAGTGTATTTAACACCTCTTTATGTTCCACTCCCTCTTAGATTCTAATCAATGGTTGTGCTTTCGGGAAGTATTCTTACTCAAAGATTTTAAAAGTTATAACAATTTGTGCTTAGCACAACTCAAATGAAAAATTAAGAGCGGTAAAAACAAATATCAGAACTCTCGTAGTTATTTCTTACGCACAATATTTATTATGTACACAACAAAACCTATTTTTACTCAATTATAAGTACAAAAGTTAAACTTTTAATCGCTTAAATGAGTATATAATTGAACGTTTTTCAAAACTACCAATTGGCTCCACTGATCGCTAATACCTCACTACTCATTTGGTCCCTGCTCTCACCTAGTTTGAATATCCTGGACGAGTAGTATCATATGGGCAGCACGATGTACACAACCACGACATAAGTTCTTTTTAATGGGTATGTTTTCATTTTTAGTGTTTTCTCCCAACTGATGCGTCAATTCTAATAAGCTTCATACCGCCCATTCTTCATGTTGGCCGAAAATTGATGTCTCTGAAAATCTATCATTAATTACTTTCAACCAATATCATAATACAGGAAATTCACTTATTAGCGTGCCACCAAATGGAAAATAAGTGAAAAGAAACAGAGTGAGATGCTCGCAGTTGTCTCTCAATGGGCTCACTCCCAAGGAGGGGGAAGGGATGTACAAGGATTAGAGTACCTGTGCGGCCAACCTGTTTTTAGTTTCTTTCTGTTTTTTTTCTTTCTAAATCAAGCAAGGGAACTGTAGGTATAGTCTCTCACTAAAGAAAACCTTCCCCGTTCCCCATTTGTCTAAACTACTGATTCCATCTCTAATGATCTGGGGCATGAAACATTCGCGTTTTCCTTTGGTCACAAGCTAGTATTCATATAACTGTAAGTTCGTGTCTCTTTCACAATTGACCCTAGATTTATTTGATACCTTCTGGAGGGCGCTGAACCAATAATGTAGAAGCAACTAAATGCAGAACCAATCCTGTGGTGTGACCGTTATAACGAGCAGCCAGCGAGCAGAAATGGTCAGCTTGATTGCACAGATATTCTTGGAGACAAGTCTAAAAGCCCGTGAACCAGAAAATTGTTTTCGATCTCTTCTGACCTACGTGCCTGCTTGGTATCCTGAATGTACAACACTGAAAATAAAAAACTATGTTATTAAAATCCACGTTTACCTGTCACTAAAGAAAGTTCAACCAAAAGAAGCATTTTTCACTCATTTGCACTGAAATTGAGAAATCTTAAGCATTTTTTGCTGACCTAACAATTTAATTTGCTTGTCTATCCATGGCAACGTATTGCCGGATCCATTTACCGGCAGTCTAACCTCATTCCACTGATGTTGATATAAAGCTAATAGGTTTACTCTAGTCAGTATATTTGAGCGGAGTAATGCTAATACTAGGACAAAGAATCAATATTGCTTGGAAAATGGATTATGAAATATAACATTTATATAGTTGCGGTCAGACACCATACTCGAGCTCTTTGGTTAAAATATGTGAGTGATTGATTACTGTTTTACTATAAGAGACATCACAGCAGTCTATTTTCGAAAAGAAAATGTACGAAGTAAAAAAGTGTTCGTATTTCAGATTGTTTGGTCACGCGTCTGCTTTTCCGGGTGTCCAGTGTTTGACGAGAAACATGAAATTTTACAATCGCGCAGCACACGCGCTTGTTGTAAATATTTACTGTCTACAAACGGATATAGCAGCTTCGGACTGACAACACTCGCTAGCTGCAACTCGACAACAATAAAACCTCCTCTTTTCAATACGCCGCTTTTTTTCATACTTTCCTTTTTTCGTAATTCTCATTTGCGCGTGCTTGGGGCGGCTCACAGAGCACAACCGCATACTGACTTAGTTTTTTGGTCTCAATGTGAGTTTTGCCAAAATAGTGGAGTTCCCGCAAGTTTTTAAGAAGTTTTAGGATGAAGAAATATTTTATCTATTAGACAGCGGAATTTTGGTGTACTTTTAGAATAGTTATGACGGGTAGTATCGTTTACGTCTTCATTGTTTTCGTGTTCCGGTATCAGTAATTACTGTTAAGGTACCCGCCTTACTAGGCCGCCAAACATTGTTCAGAGCTACTGCCGATAGACGTTCACTCGAAAACTGCTCAACGTGAATAAGTTGCGTCTGCTTAGGAATAACATTCAAATATCGATTCACGTGTTTATTTCCATTTCAAGTTAATCCGTAATCTTTAAAGTTTGTTTTCTCCCGGCCGAAACTGGCAAAAATGGGCGATTTTGCGATCCTGCAGAATATTTTACAGGAATGTGGGAGTGTACATACAAAACATATTTATCGTCAATATTTCGGCAAAAAATTACAGGGTCATCTTTGAATGTTTTATAGAGGCGAGCCATCGGCGAGACACTGCATATCAGTTCAGTTACTTCGGCGTAGAGATCGAGATAAGTTGCGATAAACATGCTGTGTCGTCCTTACTGCTTCCACACTTCTATGTTTCGAACAAGCAAATAATAATAATAATAATAATAATACGCTCAGGCGGCTGTCGTAATAATTGTATGCGTGTGTGTGTGAAAGAAATAGAAGGGTGGGAGAAGTGAGAGAGATAAAATGAGAGATGTTTGAATCATTTCCCCGTCACAAATTAGTTGACATACTAACGAGTTGTATCATTAACAACCGAAACTTAATGAATAATAAATTTACTACGAAACGAAAACAATTATCAACTCTGTCTTGATTTACAATATTTCCTAAGTACACACGGAAACGTAAAATTAACTTATTTTGAACAATTATTAACTGAGTTTAGCGATGTGTTTGAAATCGTAGGGCTGGCACCAAACTTACATTTCTTACAAATATGATTTTTTTTAAATAAAATACCTATATGATTCCAATTTTTAAATTCAAAATGCCTGGCAAATTCACTATTATGGAATGATTATATTGTATTTGTGTTATTTTGTCGTTATGAATGTGAAGCAAGTGGTTATTAACTAATTCAGGATTGTAACCTACCGAATCGAATTAGATTATCAAACGCAGCTTGAACGCTCTATTACTATTAATTTTATTTGTAATTATATTACACACTGATAATATCTGTATACTGCAGAATGATGTTATCTATATTGAATTTAGTAGAGCTTGTGATACTTGTCAACATCCAATAATTCCAAACAAACTTTCTGCCTTAGACAAGGGTTACTTAAATTGGTTGGCAAGCTATTTACAGTCAAGAAACTTTGTAGTGAAAATTGATAACAATTTATCTTTGGAACTTTACACATCTTTGGTAGTTGCTTAAAGGGGCACTTTATCTCCGTTACTGGTTATTGTTTAATATTTATGTTAATGATGTTGTGCAGTGTCTAAAATATTACGTTTGTTACTTACACTGATGACCTCGAATTATTTACAGTGATAAAAAGTGAAACAGATTGCCTCAAATTAAAAGCAGATTCAGATGCAATTGTTAGCTGGTGTTCTAAAAATTTTAATTGCACTCAAGCTTTAAACAATACAAAGCATAACTATTACTCGGAAACACATTCTTTGAACCATTATTATCGTATAAAACAGACCGTAATCAAGTGCGTGACAAATGTCCGCAATCTAGGATTATTGTTGGATTTAAAATTACAGTTCCACCACCACACTGATATATTAGTTAACAGTGTATCAAGAACTGTAGGAGTAATTTCTCACATCACTAAACAAGCTTCTAATGGCGACTCTCTGCTATGTTTGTTTTATTCGTTAGTTAGATGTGAACTAGAATATTTCTCTGCTGTTTGGAATTCCATCACGAAAATAGACTCTACGCGCTTTGTAAATATACATATTAATGTTTCTAAAATAATATAGCTCTATGAAAGTTATCACGTTGATGAAACTGGTTTTAATTACACTGACAGTCGAAATAAAAATAATACATATTCTTAAAAAAAGGTTTCTTCTGGTGCATTAATTCTTTCGAAATATTACTGTTCGGTCTTTGATTGTAAGGAATTCCACAAATCATTATCCCTGGAAATTCCAAATTACAGAAGTGGAAGCTCTGATATTTTCCGTTCTCCAGGTAAATCTTGAAGAGCAAGCAAAATAAACGCTGTACTAAACATGTCAGAAAATTTTGTTTTAATCTTTGATTATTTAATAAAATATATTTTGTTTCAAAACGTTGGAAGGCATAATTAGTTAATATTTTCTATAGGTTTCTATGATACCGCAATATACGTCAAAACAATTTTCTAATATTGCATATTTATTACTGTAAAATTCAACAGGATTTATTATTTCTGACGGAATTAATGCGTGTAATCACCTGTTTGTGTTGCTTTGTTTATGTAATTGAAGTAGTGCCAACATGCTGTTGTCTGATAAGACTGCTTGGCTGGCACGTTAATATTTCCGTAAATATACAAAATTACTATTATAAAATCCATGAGCCTATTTAACAAACAAGGTATGTTATTTGACATAATGCCTTAGCAACAGTTTTAGGGCAAGTGAGATCGATCCAGAAACAATCAAATAACCTTGCAATTATGTTTAGCAGAACACGTACGTTCATATTTTAATATACAATATGATTAGTGTCTTTGATTTTGTGTATGTATCAGCGCCACTTGCTAACCTGCTAAAGGCTTATGTTGTCTTTAACACCTAAATAATAATAACAATAAAATTTAAAATAAATAAAATTTATCGTTAGTTATTATTGTCAATATCATTTTTTTAGCAGAATTTTATCCGAATGTGTAGCTGTATTTGGCAGCATTGCTGGACGCCTTATCGAATGCGCAACCAGCACGTCTTCCCCAGCAGTATTTGCGGATAATTTGTCAAAATGCGGCATGCACAAAACCTTGAGACAAGAGACCAAGCGAGCTCTCGCAGTCATTTATTGGCCTTTATCTCTGGCACAGCTGACGTCATTCGACCGAGCTTCGTATCGAACCTGCCACATTCCAGCTTCTTGTGCAAAGATCGCGTCCACGTGATGATATCCCGCGCGCTTGTAAGTCTAGAAAGCAGTGCTGTGAGACAAACACTGGCAACTAAACTGACGCGGAAACTTAACAACGAGCATGTGCAACAAATTGTTTTTTATAGGTACCGAATACTAATTAACTGGCATGTATATTACCTGTTTGAAGACATTTTTGTAGTTGACAGGGTGTTGTCAAATTGCGTGTCTACATTTTGGGGAATCAATCCTCACATTTATAGGAACACACAATGTTATATGGACATAGGTCCGAAAACGCACCGTTTAGTTCACAATTCACGTGACGTACGATTCATACGTTTCTAACAATTTTCACGGTTATTAATCCTGTTTATGGCAGGGACGGCTAACTCCATACCCTGACCCTCCTCCCCATTGCAGTTTGAATGGGCCGCCAAAAGCTGAAGCCTTTACACAATATTTCAAAGTCATTTACACTGAAATTATAAATATTTTAATAACATTTTCAATTTTGGCAAAGTTCATTTTCTAAATACTATGGAAACAGTGTTCGATCTACAAGAGGATAATGAACTGAGAGTAATGAACTAAAATTATTTGGTTCAATTTTTTGGCCATAGCCCCGAAAAGGTTGGCCATTCCTGGTTTACGGGTTAGTAACCTAGCGGAGTAATGTACAACGTACAGGACTGCTGTAATGACGTTCCACAGCAATGTGATCCAGTTCGTGCTATGAACCGTACATAATATATTGTGAGCTGTAGTGCAGAAACCACGTGTTTTCGGACCTATGTCCATATAACATTTTTTGTTCCTCTGGATAAGATTATTTCCCCAATATTTTGACATGCAATTTGACAACAATCCTGAATAAGTTAAAAGAACTACGTGTGTAAATTTTTGCATGGCGATAGCTTCTAAAAAAAGTAATTCGAAAACGTAAGTAACAGTTTGTCTGTAAATTGAATTATAGTGGGAATAAGCTATCCTGAAAACCAAGTATAAAATGTAATCAATTTTAATACAGACTAAAAAAACTCGTTTGCTATACGTCAATGGCACACAGACATAACAGTGTCATAACGATGAATGTTAAAGTAGATATTTTTTATTTTGTTTAAAGAAACCGAATTTTAAATTCAATTTTCAGTTTAGCATTACTCTCACCAGATTCACTTTACGGACAAATTTGAAACAAATTTTAGACTTACTTTTTCAGAAACTATTTCCACGCAAAATTACGGGGGGAGCTAACCAAACACTTCAATTGTTTACATAATTTTTATATTTGTACGACATACGGTTTGTTTTGTAGACATACATTCGAACTATTTTCGCAATTAAAATTTTTTAGCTTTCATTATTTTGTATAATGGCACGTAAAAGGAAAAATTTTTATAAAACGGTTTTATACTAAAAGTATAAATACCAACTGACTTTTACAAACATGTTACAGAAACAATTCACACTGAAGAACAGAGACATAGGCAACGCCAATGTAACCAATAAAAAAAATCAGCATTGAATTATTTTGTATTTCCGATAAAATGCTAAATTTGAAATTAAAAAATTGCCAATTTCCTACAAAATTTCTTACACGCACGACTAAAAATCAGAAAATATTTAAATAAAATAAATTTAATATACCACTTTTTAAAAATCGGACTGGAAAATATTTAATAATAATTTCTCCCATGAAGATACTCGTCAGATTTAAAGGGTAAACGTGGGGCACATGCAATTCATAATAGTATAGAGTATGAAGAGTAGCTGGCGTTAACTCACACAACCGTTCACATCATTTGCAGTGCAATTCACGCATAAATGATCCATCGCATGCGCCTCAAGTTTTGTTTTAAATCTTACAAGTATTTTCACAGGAGAAATTCATGTATACTTTTTTTTTCATATTAAAAACGTGTTATATGATTTTTTCATTTAAATAAGAGTTCGCCACTTGTGTACACGACCAAAGTAAGGCAAATAACTTATAAACGCAGTGCACGGATCTCACATTGCTTGAAATTTAACAACTGAGGTCGAAATAAAAATATATATTTTAATTATTGTTCTTGAGAGTTTTACTGTGAGTAGCCTATAAGTAACATCACTTGTGTACTAAAAAGAAATAGTTTGTCTATGAAACTCAAAATTACAAAATTATGTGTAATTATCTCAAAACCACATAATACTATTTTTTTTTAATTTGCCTAATGGAATAACACAATTTTGAATGTGAAAACCTAATTATCTTTTAATATCTTTCCTTAAAAACAAATTGGTTTGTGCCATCAATTAACCACGTGTGTTTCGCTTTCGTCAGTAATTTTTGTTATGTACCTAATGTAGAATGTGATCTTCATTTTGTAGGACTGACTTTTCAGCGCCATTCAGTAGTTGTGCGATGCAAGCTTTCATTCGGAAAACTAAACTGTGAAAATTGTGCTATCCGTCTATAGACACTCAATGTAAATTTATCGCGTGGTAGTTCTGTAAATCAATTGACATTACCATTTCTCATGCAGTAACTTCTTATTCATTCTGTACACTTTGTAAATACTTTACTTCTAACCAATTTATTTAAATGTACGTAAGAAGGAAAAGTTGATAGAAATAATCCTTATAAATACTGCTTGCAATGTTACCTTAAGCTTTCCACGTTCGCGGTCGTACCAAAAGCTCAGTAAAGTTATACGCACAAAAATACACCGGTCCTACGATAAATTTATTTCTTCAGAGACACAGGACACATTAGAATTGTCAACTTATCATGATTTTTATTGAATTCATTCTTAATATTTGCAACATAGATTGGCCACAAATCTTTTTTAAGAGTGAAATAAATAATTTATGAACCTTGTTGTGCAAAGGCATGTAAAACACGTGCATTTGTTTTGTTGAAGTATAGAAATACCTTCATGCCTCACAAGCCTACGTTGTAAAATTTGGTATTTTGTACGACAAATGCTTTATACACTTATAAAGAGTTTACTATAGCAAAATGGGTTTCCAGGTTTTTTTACTGCAAAAGTACAAAAAATGTTTACAATGTTAAAAGATTTCAAAGGAGAGAACTATTGTATATTTCCTGTTAAAGAAATAGTTCTTTACACTTTTTTTTTTCCTTAAAGAAGTATGTTCCTTCGAAAGCCACAAGTTTTAGCTTGTTCAACACGTAACCAAGTTACTAAAGAGAAATAATTAGTTGTATATAAAATACAGCGGGAACACCTAGGAATGAAGCCATGTCAGCCAACAAGAAAGTGACGGTCGTTTCTATATAGCTTACCTAACACAAGTGAACGCCAAAGCAGCCAGGCGCTGCCAACATACACAAACAAAAAAGCTCCCTGCACGAACTTAGCGCGTCATTGTGACGAGATTATATAAGAGTTGAGTGTGCTCCTTTTGGCGAATTTCCGCGCACGGCAGCATTGTTACGTTGTCATCCTGGTCTCGTACCATCGTTCACTGAGGTTAGGCTATCCCCTCCATGCTTTCTATAAGTTTAAATAAAAGCTGGCCAGAATTGGAGCTCATTGGCAGAAACATTGTTCACTTGAAGTCCAAAATAAACTAAATCTTGTCATACATTATATTTTTGTTATTGTTTCACTGTTTTCACTGTTTTGGTAACTTGAAAAATAAAGCCACATAATTTTCAAGGTGAAGGTCTATATCAAGACTACGGAAAACATTAATCACTGATAATTTTCATTCCGAGCGATTAGGCCTATGTTTAAAGAGAGATTATGATAAAAAGTCCGAGGAGCAAGGATTTGGGGTTTGCACAAGATTACTCTGTCCATCACATTTCAAGAAATGGATGGGTGTCGCTTAAAATCTTCGCCTAATAGTGGGATCTGAAATCCAAATACAAGAGATTTCCCAAAGGACAAAACAAGTTTAGTTTCTAGTCGTGCGAATGTGTGAAATGACGCCTACAGTTGTGCATAAAGCGGAAGATAGGGAAAGTTTTAGTTTCGAAAGTTTGTAGTAACTCCTTGCTGTTTATTTTTATGCGTACTGTTATGATTAGAGCCTCGCCTGGAGGACGGGCTGGCGACGACGGCAGTGCAATCAGGTCAGGGATTGCACAAGACAAGGGCCTCAGCGATTCTCCCCACCGGCACTGAAGTGTGTCAATATATCGTAATGTATCGGGGGAATCGGTGTCTGTCTCCTTCAAGCCTTCCAGCCGTCACCACCTCGCCAGGATGGTCCTGGGTCGAGACCCACGACGTGCCGCGCCGTCCGTCGATAGCCGACATCATCATCATCAGCCTCCGGCATCATGCTAACGGCGAGGTCTAAGGTATCCAAAGTGTTACCCATCATAGAGTAGAACAAAATTAATATTTAAACAGCCGCTCCTCTCCTATCTAAATTATGTAGTACAACTATGTAGTATTTTGTAACTAACTTATGTAGAGTAAAGCCACCATAATTAAACTAACATAATTCATTTAACCGTAACCCTCACCCTTATCATAACCACATTACTAGTTTCAGTACAGAGTGCCCACCTCTGGCTACAGCCACCCAACACTATAAATTATATGTACAACCTACTAAGAAAATAGTTTTACAACACTGGTGGAGGCGCCGGGTAATCTTGCGGCGTAGGCGGCTGGTTAGTGATGTGATGATGGGGGGAGAGGGGTTTCGCAGGCCTGCTTGTCGGGGAGGAAATGAACTCACACAGGTTCCAACAGTACATAAGGGCGGTCGCACTGTAATTCGGTTCGGTATTGGAATCTGAAAACGCGGATATATTCGTTCCCAATTGTGATAAGGCGTCGTCTTCAACTTCGGTATTGATGCTGTACCCAGGATCTTTCCTGTTATTACGGCGATGTATGAAGATCTTCGGGCACTGGGGTGCATTGGAAAAGGGTGTGGGGTGGAGTGGAGTGTTGGATTTAGGAGTGGATTCAGAGTACATACTTCCGTACTTTAGGTAAGATTTTGATATTGTCGGAAGGGTATTTTAATTTTATTTTCAATCGTTGATGCGGTAAACTATCTGCGTGGTAGTACTGTTAGGGGATTTCTCTTTGTGGCTAGTGTAACTATTCAAAAGTTGGTGGTACTGTCTGGTGCTGAGTAGGTAGGACACTCAGGACAGTTACCGTCAAGAAAAGGCTGCGCATATCGCGACCTACACTCGTAGTAGTCTGCCGCGTTCGCGAAAGAAGATATGCACGTCATAGCTATAACCCTAGGCCACTCATCAAACCTTCACCTTCAGCAGTACAACGAAGCTCGGCGCTGACCGAATGCAAACAGCAGAATTGCAAGAGACGAAGGCAGATCCTTTACCATTAGCTGTCCGTCTGTCATAGTTTTTCCTTCACTATAATTTTTCCTTTCCGTCTGAAGAAGCAACCGTATTCCATATCCTACTGCCACAATACTACCGAACCATATACAGGATGGTTGCTATTTCAAAATCCGACCAACCCTTATGATACGGGGGTGTATAATTTTGGTAACTTTGGAGGCAATGTTATGATTAGAGCCTCATCTGGAGGACGGACTAGCGACGACGGCAGTGCAATCAGGTCAGGGGTTGCACAAGACAAGGGCCTCAGCGATTCTCCCCACCGGCACTGAAGTGTGTCAATATAACGTAATGTATCGGGGGAATCGGTGTCTGTCTCCTTCAAGCCTTCCAGCCTCTGGCTACAGCCACCCAACACTATAAATTATATGTAAAACCTACTAAGAAAATAGTTTTACAACAGTACAGTGTACACGTGGAAAACAGTTTTTAAATGAAAACAGTTTCAACTATTCTTCTGTATTTTTGTAGAATAGAGTCTGTAATGAAGCGAAATCTCTCTACAAACAAACGATTTAAACGGGCGAAGGAAAGGGGTGAAAAGGGAGGGGATAGGAGAGAGGAAGTGAGGAGAGAGCTGAGAATCAATAGCTGCAGCGTGATGCAGACATACCCTTGACATTAAACATGGCAATGGTTATTACAAGTAAACACAATATCTACGAACCCAACACAAAACCAAGAGCAAATATTCGGTCTGGATAAAAGCAATTTCTTCCAAAAAGCGTTACACCAGCTTACCTTACTCCCGCCTGAACAATTATAATTTACAAGCATTTCACAGCTTACAATAGGATATAGTAACCAAGAACGTTATACGGCTACAGCAATGCTTTCGTGGAGACAAGTGAAGGGCATGGGAAAAGACAATGGTACCCACATTTCTGAACTATTTGAGTTTTACGCAGGGACTCAATAGTAATATCATATATTCCGCAATAAGATGTTAAGCAATATGACCACAAATGGCAGCACAGTGCAGTAGTGTTTCTATAACACTCATCAAATAGATATATTTTTTTTTTGTTATTGTGTAGTTGCTTATTTTCCATTGGTAGTATATTGTAGTAAGTAACAAACATAATTTATAAGCAATGAATGTTCTAATTCAATTTTATGTGCATAACTCAGTTGGTTAAAATTGTATATCCCATTCACTTCAAATATAAAATCCCTTTCCTAGTAAGAAAGAACGCAAGTTAGGTACAGTAAATAGTGTGTTGACGAGACTGCCCTTTTCAAGCTGGTTATCTCTGTTGACTTAGGGAAACCTTCAGGCTGAGTCAAAGATCACTCGGGCGATGACGCGTGACTGGGAGAACCTGCGCGAGGTACGAGAAATGCCGTGTCATGTTCAACTCCTCCTCGTCAAAAACCACCTATGTCACCGTGTTTACTGCAACCTGCGGAGATTTACCTCTCGTCACTCGTGTTGACTACCTGCGCGTTAAAAGTGACGGAGCTATAAGGGTGAACTTGAAGCGCGCATCAAATGTTACATCGCACACAGGTTTCCCGCCGATCCATTTTTACTATGGTACTTCAAGCGGTAACCACATCATTTTTATTGGTGGAAAGTCAGTAGCAAAGTTCAGAGCGCGTTTCAATCTGAGTTTCACATACATCCGGTTAGTACGTTTTTAAGTACGGAAGTCTGAAAATGCAATTTTTAACTATGTTGGAGGGCTTACAAATAGTATTTTTTACTGAGCAGGGTGTCTCCACAGTTACATTCCGTCTTTGTCCGAAGTGTGTTTTCCGTTCGTTAATTGGCGCAGCGGGCACACGTGAAACAGTTTTGTTAAAAAAAGTATTTACAAACACACTGCAACGCATTTGAAGGGCGTGGCAGGAGGCGACCTAAAGAGTGTGAAGTGGGGAAAAATCATAATTTTATATTTGTATGAAACAGTGTTAGTTTGGTAGATGTTATTTGGGAATACATTTTCCTCTTACAGAAAAAAATTAGCTCAGCCAGTTTTCCCATAATGGCATTTCAGAGTCAACATTTGCATGTTAGTTTATACACCCCCGTAAACCAAATAACATAATGAAACCAAATAATTCACAGTGTAAGTACATCTCACTGGCAAGGGCTTTGCGTGTATGAAAACCAACAGAAAATATTTTTGTATTCGAAATATATATATAGTAGCAAAAAAATTTCAAATTTCAGAAATTTAAAAAAAAAAAAAATACAAAACATTGTTTGAATTGGTTTTTATATACTTAAAGCCCTAGCCCTGGATATTTTTTGTATTGAAAAAAAAAAATATATATATAGTAGCAAAAAATTTCAAATTTCAGAAATTAAAAAATAAATACAAAACATTGTTTGAATTGGTTTTTATATACTTAAAGCCCTAGCCCTGAATATTTACTTTCACTATGAAATATTTGGTTTCATTATGTTATTTAGTTTTCGAGGGGTGTATAAACTAACAACATGCAAATTTTGACTCTGAAATGCCACTATGGGAAAACAGCCTGAGTTATTTTTTTTGTAAGAGGAAAATGTACTCCAAGTAATGTCTACAAAACTAACACCGTTTTATGCAAATATAATTTTTTCCCTCCCTGCCTGTGCTAGATATGCGTGGCAGCGAGTTGAGATTGTTATTTTTGACGAAACTATTAAACGCGTATTATATTTGTATAGCAACGAAATGAACACACACTTCAAACTACGTCGCTATAGTTTCAAAAATTCAGCACGTTTATTTAAATCATCCTTTTCGGGCCTCTCAAAATGGCCGAAAATCGGGTTTTCAGACTGCCGTATCTGTAAAAACAACAACCGGATTCGAAAAACACAACAATATAAACAAGGGTTGGACTTTTAACTATGCTAGTTACAAATAAAATATTGTAGTCACCGCGTAAAATCCCATATTAAAAATGATAACAGTAAAGCACTGCACGCCAGCTGAGTGGCTTGCGCGGAGAGGCGAGAATACGTTATATACATCGGCCAACGGCGCTATTACCGATCCTGCTTCACACACAGCCTATCTAGGGAGGCGATCTTAAGGGTGCTGCCTACTCAGAGTCGTAGCAAGGATAGGTATCACATGTGCTCAATCACCTTACAGATTTCGAACATAAACCTTTTCTGCATTGCAACGGGAAAACTGTTGCTAAAGGAAGAAAACTATGTGAAAAATATTTAGTATATGTTTTCAAGTGTTTGGGCATCATGATGATTATTTGTTCATAGATTTCAGGACATTTAAACAACGTAAAAGTTAGTATAACGATGCGAGTCGCACCTAGATGAAAATAAAAAGACAGTGAAGGCTGTATGTAGGTTCGACATGTACCGGATGTAAAATCCCGCGATTATAGTGTGGGGACATGCGATCAATAAGGGTCACACTGCCACACTCGACAAGAACAGTATCGTCTGTATTCGCGGTACGGTAAACTGACGTTCAATGTTGCCTTTATTTCTATGGGTATGCATACTTTTCTCGTTCGCTTCTCGCCGGGAACTTGCTTATACATGAGACATTCAGTCGTCACCCTGTCATTTTATGACGTAATATTAAATATAAAGATGTTCTGAACAATGCCTATAAATTTAAAACGATTTTGCCACAAAATTGCCATGCCTCAAAAGGACCTCTAAAACACAAATTTCGCCATTTTCGACAAAGTGGAAATAAAATTTACAGATAGATGGAGGTTATATGATGCGGGTGCTGTGTCACCTTTATCTCTTCCGCGCTTTTAGGCCTCGAACGCTCAAAGTACGTTCACCCAGGTGACCACGTTAAACAAACTACAAATATAAATCGCGATATTTATTCTGTTTTACAAAGTACAGCATGGGTGAAGGAAAGCAGTTTTAAAAAAAATTAGCTTGACAGGTTGAAGAGAAACAAAAAAAAAAAAAAAAGTCACTACTTGGGAAAGGAAACATTAGGGAATTATCTGACTTGCATTTTAGAATCAATTGTTCTATGCATACTAACGCCCCAACTATTTGTCCACTAGCTGCTTCTCACTAGAACAGCAGACAATGAACGAATATATGAGGACAGAGTGGATACTAAAATGCAGGTCTGCGAATTCACGTATATTTCCTTTCTCTAATCACTCGCTCCTTTGAAAATTATCACTAGTCAACTGCCGTTTGTTTTGGTTACTGTGACTACTGTCACTGTTGAAAAGCACTGGCAAGCAATATCAGTAACGTCAGCTATAGTTTCGTTACTGCTGACGAGCGCTGATGGTCACTGTGGACGATTTTGACTGAAATTACAGTAAATTCATCGGTTTTCTAATAAACATTTATAGAAATTCTATTCGTGGTGACACGCCAGAGTATATTTACTTAAGGATGGACAGAAAACATTAAAAATTAATTAAATGATTTTACATTTGTCCTTTTCGCGAAATGTCTACAGACATTTTTGGAAAACAAAAAATTGGACAGACATATTAATTATTTTTAGGCACCATAGACGAAAATAAATTATCGATTCATGAATAAATTATTTGTTTGTACGGGATACGATTTTTGCAATGGTTTTTAATCATGAAATATTTTACACTTTACTTACGTGTGACGTTCGTGACCATACTTAATTATTTCATATTTTCGCCACAACCATCATTTGCTGCAGAATTTAGGGTAGTCAAAAGCATTGATGCAAACTAAATGTTGTGTGTCCATCGCTACAAATCGTTCCGAAACTATCAAATCACTGACATAGCCGAAATAATTATATTACTGTCGTGGTTCCGTGACCACGCTGATGAACCGCCAGTGATCCTAGTGCTTTCAGCAGTAACGGATCGCGGCCTGTAATGTCCTAAAAGTGAGATGCTTGATCTAATGACATGGAGAGAAGTACCCACTGTACTGTAGGCAAGCACGTGACCGTACTAGCGACATATGCGGACACACACCGCGGAAAATCCCCACGAACGGCTCGTGGGCGGGGCTCTACTTCACCAGCCTGCGAATATAGTCCCTGACTCACGTGCCAACGCGGCGAGCACGCTGGCGTAAGTGTAAACACTGCTAGATCCTGGCTCGTCCGGCCTCGACCGAGTGCAAGGGATCTAGACGCTCTCGCTCCCCATCTCCACCAACAGTCGCTCTTCGAGAATGTTCGGCCGTGTTCGGCTCGGATGACGTGTGACGTCACGCTTTACTCACAACTTCACGCGCATTGTACAAGACCTTGGCAGAACCAGTTTAAATCACTCGTCAGCTCCCGCGTTAGAATTCTGCGAACGGTCGTGTTTTCGCTCCTCACGGAAATTCGAAACAGAAACACGCTTTCTTCCTGCTTATCGAAACACTAGGCCCGGGCAGAATCACAGTATATGTGTGAAATAAAAACAGTGATCTTAGTCTAGTTAAACAACATTCAGATTGGCAAGAACGTACCTAACTAACAAAAGAGATTGAATTAAGTAAACTCCTTGGGTTAGGTAAGTTCCCTTAGTCACGTGACCTGATTTGTTCGATGACCAAGTTACGTATAAAAATCCTACGCGCAATTTAGAGTCTCGTGACTTACTGGACACTAGAAAACTATACTTGGGTTACTTAATGAACTTTGAAGCTGTAATTTTGCCTTACCAAGGATAACATAGAGGTCAAGCAGTTTCTCGCGAGACTTGCAGGGGCCATGATTCCGATACGCTGATCCATGAATCATGCGCAGAGGCAATGCTTTCCGGGGGAAAAAATTCTGCATAAACTTGCTTCACTGTCTTATGTGGACACCTGCAACTCTGCTTCTTGTTCAGTGAATGGATGATTTTATCCGCAAATCACAGACGTGTGGTGTCGCAGTCACCTTGTTCTGATTGGCACAGTCAAACGAGCGACGCTTCTACTCAAATACAGTCTGCCAATAACCATGAAGCAATTATGCCGATGTACACGTGAGGCCGGGATTACCATGACTTCACGTTCACTTATCACTTATCACTTTATCACGTTCACCTTTACGTAATACGTAATTAATTGAGGAGGCATGTTACGATCCTTCACGTAAACCGGAAACAGGCAATGAAAAACGTCGTGGAATCAGTCGTCGAGTATATTAGAAAAACTTGAAATGAATTGTCAAAGATAACATGACACAACAGAAGACATTAACTCCTCCAAAATGTAAATGGCCCAGGCGATCATGTGGTATAACTGCACGTATCACTTTAACTTAAAAGCTTGACATCGACAAGCTTTTCTTTACGATAACGTGAACGTAAGTATAAAGTGGCGCGATCGTGAACGCGGTTCAAGTGCGTTTGTCAAGGTGTTTCCTTCTTCACGTGTAAGTTAAAGTAAAGTGAACGTGAAGGCATCGTAATCTCGGCCTAAATAATTGAAATAAAGTGGTGCAGAATTCTTTTCACCAAAATCACTGGCTCTAAGCACAAGGCAAGTAGTCTGTGCACAAGGCAGTGGGGTACCTGTCATTGAACTTCAGTATAGCATGTTCGAATAAAGATGCCAAACTGATGAAGTTATTTCATATACAACAAATAAAAAAAAGTATTTAGACTCATCCAACGCAGAGGGAAACATACATATAAATTATACGTGAAAATTATTTTCTGTAAGATACTATATATAGTCCCTTATTCTAACGGTATTGATGTGCTTCTCACATGCCCTAGGTTTAAATATAGGCCAAGTTCACTGTGAGTGAGTACTATCTTATCAGTCTGGGAACGATGTATTTAGGACATGGCTGTGATAGAAAGCAGCTTTTAAATGTGCTAGTGCGGTCGGAAACAGTATTTTCAAAGAGGATAATGTTTTGAAATGACTCAACAACTCATTTGTAATGTGTTTTTCACATTTTATACCATAGCATCGAAAATACTTTTAGTAGTTTCGCAAAAAAAAAAAAAATTGACAACTCATTGCAACGCAGGTTAACAGGTGGACGGACACTTTTAAGTTCGGTGAATACCTCTGAAATATCTGCACTATTAAAAAAATACGGAAGAACAAAATGTAGAACATTTATATTTTTATTCACATGTATTACACACCTTGCTACTGACATTTTTTTTTAAACGCTACATAAGATAATGTTATTTCATTATTAATTATTAGAAACCATTAGTCCGAAGAATGTTCGAGTTCGCAACAAGAAGTTTCACATGTTTTAAAGCCGGAATCACATAGGCTACGACGACACGATACGACACGTCGTGTTGTGCGGACCAGCCAATCAGAATGTTGTTGTAAGGTGGTGACATCCAATTAATCTGGCATGTGACTGACTATTTGTGTTCCATGTGATTCCGGCTTTACGTTATAAAATTTAGGATTTTTATTATTTTATTAAAAAAAATTATTTTCTGTCTTAAGTTCTTCGCTTGCCGCTTGTGTGTGTAATGATTAGTGACACGATTTTGTCACGTAAAAATATTTTTGCCCCACTTTGTTTCAGTGTCTCTCGTGCACATCGGCAGTTCTGTTTCATGATTATTGGCAGCGCGTCTATGTTCAGACACGTCACTCATTTGGCTGCACCAATCAGAATAGGATTATTGTGAGTCTGTACGTCTATAATTTGCCAAGGCCAGTGAGAGTAAAATCATCCAACCACAGACGATGTAGCAGAGATGCAGGTGTGCACATGACGCATTTAATCCAAATGTTGCAAAATCTTTTCGCCATAAAATCGTGGCTCTGGTCATGAGTAGTGACAGGAAATTTTCGCGAATTCAATGACCTGTATGTTCGATCCAACTATCCTATGCGTACCCAAGCCCCGATGCCACAAAGTGGAACAGCAGGCAGAGAACGAATTGACGGAGTTTGAATAAGCTTAGGACAATGGATTCTAGCCTACATGTCACTGAATTCACGAAATTTTCCTGTCCCTAGTAATGAGGAACTAGGGAACGTTTTTTTTAACGTCCCTCCCTCGTTCACTTTATTGTATGAACATGGCTTTGAAAACTACACAAATTATTTTCAGTCTCACTTCTCTGGTGTTATTCGTACCACCGACAAACAAACTTCAACATTGCCGTCTCGTAACTAGTGGACTTTAATTTGTCTTTCCATCAATTTGTTGGAATACTGGCTGCTAATGAACTTTGATGGAGTTGTAGGATAATGAAGGGGAGAGGGTGACTTTAATTAAAGTAGCTTGCCGGCTCGCCAACTTTAGCCAGAGCGAATACCACAATGCGAGGCCATTAATTACAAAGTGCAACTTACAACATTCTCCATAAGTCTTTTGAACTGGTAGAAAAATGGAACAGCGATCAGCAGGTTGAAAACAGGTTTCTTTGATAGCAAAACTCGTTAAGCAATTGATATTTTACAACACCGCCAAGAATTTATTGATACATCTAATTAACCTACTACGGAGAGAATAACTACTTTTTGGGTAATCAATGAAAGACACTCGCGTGAAAGTGAGTTCAAAACTTGCTGACGAAATAATTGTAAAAAAAAAAAAAAACTATTTTGAGCGTACATTGGAATTACAAGTCATATATAATTTTTTTTCTTTTTAAAAATTTGAGTGAATGTACCACAATCCCATGTATGTTCATGCAACGAGAGTGATATATTCAATCTTTCTTTCTTAAAACAATCCAAAAGTCAGGAAATCAATTACAAAAATCGGTGGCTGATAATAATCAACCACCACAAAAATTAACAATTGTTTCTCATTACTAATTTTAACAGATAAAAAGACAATATTCATACAAACTGATTTTGTACCATACATTAAATTGAATTACAACTAACTTGTGTAGTTGTTTTAATTGTTGTCAACAACAAAATACAATTAGAAACTAATATACAACTGTATGAAACTAATATATAACTGTATGAGCGAACAATTTCACATATATTTTTTAATATTGTCGTGTGAAATTTTGTGACTATTTTTAGTAATTGCCTAGGTAAATTTTTTAATTTGAATGGACCGTGGTTGAGAAACGGTTAATGGTGCTCGCCTCGCATTAAGAGTGTGTGGTAGATAAATAAACTCTGAAAACTCAAACTGAAACGTACATGTTTTTGAAAGTCAACATGGAAAGACTTCAAACAACGACGCTAGATAATAATATTTGCTAACTTCATGAGCAAACATTTACCCAGAATGAAGCATTTGTTAGACGTGATCTCTGGCGTCGCAATTCAAAGTACGAGATTTCGGAGTCAGATAATGTTCTTCATAAATACGTTACTCAAGGTAAAATGTTTGCTCAGAAAGACGGCAAAAACTACTGTCTATCTAGAATTGCTGTTTTTTTTTTTTTTTTTTTTTTTTTTTTTTAACTTTTGCAAATTGACTTTGCGAAAACTGCAATTCCATCACCTATAAATCTAGCGCTGCTTCATACATATAGATAATTAAATTTCGCTAATTCAATGACGTGCTTGTTAGAATCAAACATCCTATATGCATACTCAATCCTTGTCTATTCGTTCATTGTCTGCTGTTCCACTAAGTAGCAGCTGGTCGACAAACGGCTGGGACTTGAGTATGCATAGGATATTTGATTCTAACATGCAGGTCATTGAACTTGCGAAATTTCACCATCTCTATCCAATTCAACTCATATCACCCTTCACCAGCGCTGAAGACCTCATTGCTAGGTATTGACCAAAATATCTTCACTTCACTTGTACATGAAACTAATTTTTCATTAGCATTTTTTCTTAACATTAAAACTTAGTAGAAATTGGTTAGTAAGATAAAGCTTCATAGATTTAAACACATGCACATCCTCACACAGGTGTACCGTTTGTGTGTGAGGCACAAAATCAATGGGGAGCTAAAAGTGCTGCTGAACGATGTACGTGATGTATTATCACCTATACAAGTCAAACACTCATTTAATGTGCTGTGCTTTACTATTCTTTAATAATTGGACTTACAGCTGTGTCCTTACTTTTTTATTTGTGGAAATTATGATGTAAAGTACAACATTTTGTTTGTACACTTTTGTTTTATAAATCCGGTTGGTATTTTCCAATGCACAGTAGTCTGAAAACCATTTTATTTGCCGTTTTGTTTTGAGAGGCGCCAATGTTTCTTACAAACAATAATCGCCCATCTCAACAACAATACATTTTAAGTGCAAGTAGAGAATGCCCTTAAATGTTAATTCAATCAGCGTTGTTTGTATCTCTGACAATGATTTATTTTCGCAAGTTAAAAAAGTAAAATTTATATTTTGGCATTATTTTTTATTTTTGGTATCCGTGTACCTTAGTTATTTTTAAAATTAATAATACAAGTGATACAATGAAAAATTTAACTGAGAAATCCTGAACAAGAGACTGGGTAAAGTAAACATTTGTGAATTTCCCTACTGCCGTTTAGTCAATCCCACGAAAAAATTTACTTTTTGTGTCGTTATTTTCATCAAGGTAGTTATGGAAGATGCATACTTATAACATACCAATTTAATTAGCATAGTGTAATAGATTTCGAGAATGTATATTTACTTGCTTAATGTAGCACATCATTCAAAATGACCAACCCTTATTTGTCAATTTCGTTAATTATTGCCACAACAATTGCTAGCATTTTTTTTAGTGCACGGCAGCTTGAGTGTAAGAGAGAGTACAAGTTCTCTTTTAAACTTTCCTTGCCGGGAAAATTAAATCGAATGAAATCTAAAATCGTTGTGTCTCTAACGTCCATCTATTTGGATAGCAAAATTATTGCCAGACCCTTATCAGAGCTGGTGTGAACTATGATATTAGTGAATCTACACACGTGAAGTACGTTCAAAAACGGTTGTTTTTAAGCAGTAAACATGTTTTTCTTATTCGACAAATTATTCACTGTGCCCGCGAATTGAAATTGTAGGCTAAAATACGTGGGATGTGACTTATACTCTATTAACGTGCTAGTAAAGGCAGGATTACAACGTCAAAAGAAGAGATTTTACTAAACCTTTTCATTTTAGGGCTCTATTATGACGTAATATTATTCCAAAAAACACTCCTTTAATACACATTTTAAAGAAAACTATTCGCATAGTAAGTGTCTAAAGCTATGTCAGTAATATGTGGTTGCTGTGCATCTTGTCGCAAAACGTAGTTTCTAATGCTTAAAAGTAAAAAGGCTGTCGCTTCATTTCTGATCAATAGGTGCCAAAGAACACAAAAAATTACTACCTTAATAGTTAATTCCCCTCGGTCGTCATTTATTAAAGTATAGAGTGAAAGAGTACATATGGGAGTATGTAAAATTAATTATAATGGAAGGTTAATAAGTGTTGATATGTAGATTGACAACTAATTATCTTATTTAGAAACATGCATGTTCAACCGAAGATCACAAGGGCCGGGGAAAGAGTTTTTCAGCATTATGACCAACAATAATAGTTAAGATATACAGTAGGTGCCCAGACTGCCTCATAGACTGCCTGGTGTATAGTTAAGCCATGATAGAAGTTAATCCCGCAGCTCAGACGTTAAGACAAACATATATGCCTTCCCTTATGATTTAACAGTTGTCCGCAAATTTTTACGGGCTGCCTGGTGATGTGGGATCTTCGAAGGTTGATAAAAAAAAACCTGAATAAAACGGCTTCACTTTCCTTACGATACCGTCGCTAATTACCTTCGACGGACGTTCTCGTTGACTCTCTAGTATTGGTAGTCCCAGGCTTCTTGTCGAGCCACTTCGCGCCGTCCAGAACATGATGACTACAATGTACGTTTGTTCTCTTTTAGAGCTAATTAACAACTTCCCCCCCCCCCCACGTTTTAACTGGAACATATATAAAGTTTGTTTGTAGTTCAAAGTTATACGCACGGAAAGAAATATTCTGTGGGTATTCACCCTGCAAATTTTATTTTGTGGTCACTACAAAAACATTTCGTTGTAGCCACTAAAATAGTGTTGTTACCAAAAAATAGTTTTGTGTTTACTACAAAATAATTTTACAGGAAAGACTTCCTACAAAATTGTTCTTTCAGTGCAAAATTTTTACCCCCGCACTCAAACAACAAAATAAATTTCAATACCGTTGTCAAATTCACAACATTGACATACTAACTTATAATTAAAATAATATCTGGAAAAGGTTATAAATTAATTTAATTTCTGCATTTGACATCATCTACATACGGAGAGGTGTGTTATAGTGTATGTTTGTATAAATGAGACGACATTAATCCAATTCTTCGGAATTTTAGAAGATATGAACATAAGGCATACATATATTATTCTCTAATAATGTAATATAAACCACTCTACTGGAAATGTTACATGTGAAAGTAACTAAAAATCTGTTTCTCTGTTTTAATCGTTTAATGTTAGAAAATCTTCACAGTTACACAAGTTTTTTTTTTTTTTTTTTTTTTTTTTAACTACGTTCAAAATGAATAAACCCTACAACAGGCTGCTTTCTTTAGTTAGGCTTGAATTAATAATATCTTATATGTTACATACCTGATGTTTAATATTAGCAATAAAATATTCAAAATAAATTAACATGTTATCTAAGATATACTGAAATTTAACTTCATTTGGAGTTACTTTAACTGCTTCAACACAGTTGAAAATTATTTGAGTAAAGTATTTCTGCGTCTCGTGTGACCACAGCTTGTGAACTAGAAAAAAGACCTAACAATTTTCAAATGTAAAAAAAATATAAAGCAATAAACTGCACTTTTATGAACCTTATTGTCATTTATGATGATCAACTATTTATCCTTCAGTGACAAACTGATGCAATTAAGTTTTTATTTTATTATTTTAGGCGACACAGTACTATTTGGTTTCTGGGTGCAGTGAAACATTTCAGAATTATAAAATTGTTTGGATTTAAATTTCACAGACGTGATAGTATGAATTTGTAACGACTTGCTTAAATAAATGTATATCATATGGGAAGTGAACCCGAAGGCATGGTATCACGCCTCTAGAAAACGACTTTTTAACTACCAGAAACATTGGCGTCTACTGTGAAGGATGAGATAGAACTAAGCCCTACAATGTAGCAGCGGTGGAATGCAGAGACACAGAAAACGGGAGTGTTCCGAAAAAGCCTGCCAGCCAAAGGCAACGTCCACCACTTCGCCCAAAAGTGAAAAATTGGAACCGACCCCGCTGGGGACCGAACACGGATAGCCGTGGTGAGAAATGTGTGGTCCAGAAACTACATCACCGAAGCCCGCACAACTTGTTTGGTGTCGTTGGAAATAAGTAAAGCTCCATAAATGTTGCTTTAAGTCCGTTGAAATGCATACAAATAACGTTTCAGACCGAGCTATTCTATACTGTGCGTGGAAATATTAGACGTAAATTTGTCATTTGCTTTTTTAATTTATTATTATTATTATTGTAGTGGACGTAGGGACCGGAAAAGCATTGATTTAAAATATTTGTTACTTTAAAGAAATTGCAATTGTTTCTGCCACAAGCAAAGTAAAAAGCCGAAGAGGAGTTGTCAGTATTCTGAAAAATACACTGTGTTCCGACGTCAGCGCTCTAAATACGAACCAGTGCATATTCACTAATTGACAATGGTTTATTTGTTAAAACTGTTCCTACAAAAATTGTACCAAAACCACTGGTAGTCATCGAATATTCACATATTGTACACGGGCGTAATTTAGGGGGGGGGGGCAACCCCCCCCCCCCCCGGATTTAGAATTTTAAGTGTATAAAATATATTTTTGTATTTTGTTATTAAAATAACGCACATAAATCTGAAGCTTTATTATGAAAGTTTCTAATTTACATATATTCTTAATAAATAAAAAAGATGCAACAAGGTCACTGTCGCCGAAAAAAAGTCTCCCCCCCCCCCCCAGAAAAACCTGAATTGACGCCCCTGATATTATAAGTGATTTTCCCACTGATTTGATTTGTAGAATCTATTTCTAACACAATAAGTAAAGAAATTTACTTGTTGGTAGTAGTTTTTCCACTCTTCCTACCGAAATAAGCAGAAAAAAAATCACTTGTAAAAAGTGGAGCTCTACGTATTAATAGTGGTATTTTCCACTTATTTAATTCGTTAGAACTGTACCAACCGAAATACGTAGAAAATCCGGTAATCAGTGAATATTCACTTATTAACCGGTGTTCTTCGTCTGATGAAATTTGTCAAAACTGGTTCTACGGAAGTAAGTAAAAAAAAACCATCGTAATCAGTAAATATTTACTAATTAAGAGTAGTTTTCCTTCTGATTAAATTTGTTGAAAGGATCTCTATTGAAGTAAATAAAGAAATCACTAGCAATTAGTGAATAGTCATTGCTATTTAGAGCGAAGGCTTCGTCAACATTTCCGCGATGCAGGGGAAACAATTGGATGGTTCGTTAGCCGAAGAGATCAAAGGAAACGTCGTAAATCGTAATTGGAGCAGCGCGGGCGGTAATCAGCCTCGCTGCAAGTCCAGCAGACGACGGAAGCTGCAGTTCCAGTGGCCAACTCGAGGAACCTCTCTCCTCGGCCAACTGGAGAGTGGGCGGAAAGATTTGCGGCCACGGACTTTAAGTGGTAAATAAATGTCAAAATAAATTACTTCTTAATTGATACATTTTAAAGACAATGTTCAAAAAAATATTCGCTGTGAAACTTTAGGGAAAACACTGCTGTATAGGAAACGCTGACAAATTATTTTTATTTTTAATACTTAACTTCTAAAATGCAACCTAAACATTTTATTTCGCCAAAATGTTAAGGGCGAGTATAAAAACGACATACTGTAATGTTTCTTCAGCAATTTTTCGTATAGTGCTTTTGTTACAGTCCAATGCTGCCCTCTCGTCACAACTCTATATTATCGTCGCCTGCCGCAATACACACACCAATTGTTCATACACCGTCTCGATGACAGCCATACAATAATTGCCCTGTGGAGTGTGATCCCTCTGGACAGTTTTTCGCCCCCTAGTGACAACGTTAAGTGGACGTATCTACAGGATTCGAGTAGACGTATTTCGTCTCTTTTGACTTCTTGGATGGAATTGCACAAACCACTAGGCAAAGGTACGAGGACAATGCTGTATCTCAACCTCCCGCACTGAGAGAAAGATTTAGTCAGTTAAACCAATTTTATTGGTGCAACAAAGTAATTAGTTTGTATATGGCGAAACAAACATTTTTATTGTTGATACCGAAGTTTTCTGTAGAAATTTTTTATCGGGATTTTTTCTACCTAAATGAAGCATTGTTCAGTACACTTACAAATATAGCTATGATACTAACTGTCAAAGAAATGGCAAAATAACTTTCGAGGCGTGATTTCAAACTACGGCGTGACCAAACATTAAACTTTTGTAGGTACAATAAGATGTATACTAATGAACATCTAGACAAATAATGACATTTGCATTAACTACGAATTTTACTGTAAATATACTTTGCCAAATAAACTACACATTTTGTTGGGTCAACAAATTGCGGTGTGTTGCTTTCGGTATTTTCGTTTTGATAACAAAATACAATGTAAGCTTATGTAACAAAAGTTGAAGATTTCGGTTTTTGGATTTCAGCGCGTAGTCGTCGCTCCCCCCCCCCCCCCC